>WNWK01041983.1:0-16191 GCA_009830355.1 Cherax destructor | reverse complement strand
ATCAGTGGTTAGCTCTTCCCTGTGGTCCTCCACCAATTCTTCCACATCCTCGCCACTCACCTCAAACCCCAGGGACTTCCCAATGCCACAATACCTTCCACAACAGGCAGAGGATCGGCAGGGTCAGAGTCAGCCTCAGACCCTTCAAAATCCCTCTGTTTGACACAACCTGGCAACAATTGTCTCCAAGCAGATTTCAAAGTCCTGGAAGTCCTCCCTCCCATGCCTTACCTATAATGCTTATGCAATGGAGGATACTGAAGTGATCTTTCCAAAACTCTCTTAGGGCCAACTCAGTGTCCAAGGTCACTTCAAAGCACTTTTCAAACACTGCTTTGGTGTAGAGTTTTTTGACGCTGGTCCATGGGCTGGATGAGAGGAGTGGTGTTAGGAGGCAAGAACTTCACTGTGATGAACCTGAAGTCCCTAGACAAAAGGTCTGCCAAGTCTGGAGGATGAGCAGGAGCATTGTCCAGTGCCAGGAGGCACTTGAGTGGCAATTTCTTTTCCAGGAGGTATTTTTTTCACATTGGGGCCAAACACTTCATGGACCCACTCTATGAAAATTTGCCTTGTGCCCCATGCCTTATTATTAGCTTTCCACAACACACAATTTACTCTTCACAACATTGTTTTTTTCAACACTGGGATTTTCAGAGTGATACACCAGTAAAGGCTTCACTTTAAAATCCCCACTAGTGTTAGAACAAAACAATAGAGTTTGCCTGTCTTTCACAGGCTTGTGTCTTGGCAGTGCCTTTTCCTCCTGAGTAATGTAGGTCCTCTTTGGCATTTTCTTCCAAAAGAGGCCTGTTTTGTCACAATTGAACACTTGTTGGGGTTCAAATTTTTCAGTGTCTACGTACCCCTTAAATTCATTCACGTTTGTCTGAACTGGCTGCCTCACCATGCCTTACAACACTGTGTATGCCACGACGCTTCTTAAATCTGTCAAACCAGCCTCTGCTGGCCTTAAACTCACTAACATCAGCATTGGTTCCAGGCATTTTCTTGACAAGATCTGCGTGCAACTGCCTTGCCTTTTCACATTTGATGGCCTCGGAAATACTATCACCTGCTATCTGTTTATTGTTTATCCACACCATCAACAACTTCTCAACCTCTTCCACTGTTTTTGATCTATTTTTTACTAACATGTCAACACCTTTCACAACATCAGCTTCCTTGAGTTCTTTTCTCTTTGCCAGGATAGAAGTGATAGCAGATTTGTTTTTTTCGTACATCCTGGCAACCTCCCAAACACGTATGCCACTCTCATATTTTTCTACTATCTCCTTCAGTTCTATGGTGTTCCTCACTTTCTTTACTACAGGGGTGCCACTAGGAAGTTTCTTTGGACCCATGGTGACTTATTTCACAGTCGCACTCAATAAACAAGCACTAAACAGAATAAATTTATTGTGAAATGTTTGGATGAGTGCACAGGGTAATGCTCACTCAAGGGTAAACAATGCTAGACTGGCTCACAATGCCTCCGCAGTGAGGCAGACAGGTATGGTACGCTGGCCAAAACTCGGGACAACAGCCGAAAGCCGGGACAAAATTTGTCCGAAAAAAGCGACCGAAACTCGAATCGGCCAATACTTGTGGTGGCCAAAACTTGGGGTTCCACTGTACCAGACCTGTCCGCCCAGGCGCGCTTGGGTGCCTCGCCACGCAAGCGTTGGGAGCCAGTCTAACGTTGTTTATACTTGAGTGAACATTACCCTGCATGCTCATCCAAACATTTCACAATTAATTAATTGTGTTTGGAGGTTGTTCATTAAGTGGTAGAGGCAGTGGTAGAAGCAGGCAGTGGTAGAGGCAGTGGTGGGGAAAGGGCAGTGGTAGAGGCAGGCAAGGGTAGAGGCAGGCAGGGGTAGAGGCAGGCAGTGGTAGAGGCAGGCAGTGGTAGAGGCAGGCAGTGGTAGAGGCAGGCAGAGGTAGAGGCAGGCAGGGGGTAGAGGCAGGCAGCAGTAGAGGAAAGGCAGGGGAGAGGCAGGCAGGGGTAGAGGCAGGCAGTGGTAGAGGCAGGCAGAGGTGAGGAAAGACAGGGGAAGAGGCAGGCAGCGGTAGAGGCTGGCAGGGGTAGAGGCAGGCAGTGGTAGAGGCTGGCAGGGGTAGAGGCAGGCAGCGGTAGAGGAAAAGCAGGGGAAGAGGCAGGCAGGGGTAGAGGCAGGCAAAGGTAGAGACAGGCAGTGGTAGAGGCAGGCAGCGGTAGAGGCAGGCAGGAGTAGAGGCAGGCAGCGGTAGAGGAAAGGCAGGGGAAGAGGCAGGCAGGGGTAGAGGCAGGCATTGGTAGAGGGCAGGCAGGGGCAGAGGCAGGCAGTGGTAGAGGAAAGGCAAGGGAAGAGGCAGGCAGGAGAAGAGGCAGGCAGGGGTAGAGGCAGGCAGGGGTAGAGGCAGGCAGTGGTAGAGGCAGTCTTAATGTAGAGTGAGAGGTGAGTAAACAAGATTAAATGAATAAACGAGAAAGAATGAGTGTGTAGAAGGTTTGCGAGTTTTGTAAACAAACCAGTTGTTGCTGCTGTTGCTGTTACCAGCCTGGACGCGAATGAATTCTGTTCACTCCGTGAAGCTGACTGGAAAAACATCTCATATTTATGTTAGTTTATATGTTATGTAGTGTGTTCATTATATAATTTTGAAAAAAATATCATAAATGGATTAAGCCAACTGTGTATATTAACGTTTTATATGCCTCAGACTGATTATTATTGTGCTATTATAAACATTTTTAATGCGCCTCAGAGTGATTATTATTGTGTTATTATTATCGTTATTAACCCTTTGGGGGTCCAAGGGGTCTCTCTGAAACTCGTTCTCAGGGTCCACGAATTTAAAAAAAAAAAAAAAAATATTTTTTCTTATGGAATGATAGAGAATCTTTTTCCGATCATAACGCCACAAAAATTATGAAATTTGATCGAAAACTAACGGAATTATGCTTTCGCAAATTTAGCGGTAGCCATGACACTTACGCATCGGCGATTTCGCCCACTTTGAGCCCTATTTTCGGCACATTCCAATGTTTCAGTCTACTAAAATTATAGCTATTTCGCTAGAACTCCATTTCTTCTATCGATTGAGTACAAGAAACCGCCTATTTACCAATTTCAACTACCCAAAATAGTTGTCAGAAAATGGCAATTTAGCCAATTTCACACAAATTTCAAACGATGCCAATTTCAAAATAGGGTCCATAATAAACAAGGCAGACATTCCTGGCACTAAAATAACATCTTCTCTGTTCATTAGTCACGTCTCCAGGCCCCTCTTACATTACTTTTGCTTTCCATTTTGAATTTTTATTCTCACAAAAAAATAGAAGATTTACTGTTATGTATACAACTGCATCACTGTAAAAATGGTATAAATAATATCAGAGCACTTGTGCATGAATATTAGACTCACCAGTTGATGTGTATTGGACGCATGGTGTGATTTGTTTACTCTTGAACATCGTCAAAAATCGAACATTTTCGCTACTTTGAGCTCAATTTCAAGGTACTTGTTATTGTCAAACCAATTAAAATCATCTCTATTTCTGTAATATATCTTCCATTCTATGAAATGAGACCAAGAAAACAAGAATACAACAATAAATACCATACGAAAATAGACTGCAAAGTCGCTGTTTTAAACCAAAAACACGGTCAGAGTTTTTCTTTCCTCATTATGCACTGTGTGGTGCAGGAATTTTTTTATACTGCGCACACTGACCGCACAGACCCATTCTATCACATCTAGGCCTAACAGCCTGTTTCTGCTTGATTTGAGGGCGCTAGAATTTAGGCGTACTAGTACGTCAATAACCCCAGTGCGTAAGACGTACTAGTACGACCAAAACCCCGAAAGGGTTAATATGGCATCTTCAAAATTAATAACACATACTTAGTAATTTTAATGTGTTCCTGCACACCAGCACAGGCACAAGATGTGGAGTTTAAAACAGTTAAGTTCAGTGACAAAGTGTAGCATTAAGTGTGGCATTAAGAGTGTTGCAATTAAGCGATAGAAAAAGGACAAAACAAAATAAACTTCCCACAGCATAAGCCGCTCTGCCTATCTTCTGCAAGGTATGTAAATTGTGTATGTACACCTGTTCATTTGTACATTATGGTTTTCTTATGAAATAAGTGATCTAATGCAGTTAGCATTACAAACTCTTTTCTCTTATACTAACACGTCTGAACAAGGAAAGAATGTGAAGATGTTTTCATTGCTGGAGCAAGAATGCCCAAAGCACCGTCCTCCCCGCCATCACATTCGTAATGACATACATATTTTATTCATTCTAGAGTGTATATCAGGTTTTCATGTTATTTATATTGTTTATTATGTCATATTAGATGAATTGTGATAGATAAATAAGCCGTAGAGTTGATAATAACATCATATTGAAGTACTACTATTTTGTCATGCCTCCTGACAGCAGGAACGAATTAATTGTATTTCCATTATTTCTTATAGGAAATATTGATTCGATTTTCAAACATTTCGAGTTAAGAACAAGCTCCTGGAACGGATTATGTTTGATTTCCGAGGGTTCACTGTATTATAATCGAAGCGCTAAACCACAAGGGTCACACAGCACAGCAGAGCAGGGCTGGATGCAGGGATAGTGGGTAGTAAGAGGGAGAGGGATGATTATTAAATACAAATACAATTTTATTTCTTTGCTCGTGTACATGGGTTTACATTACAATCATAAATTGAGGTGCAAGGAGAGCCTCTGACATGCCTTAGCATTAGGGGCAGCTTAATCTAATGGCTTATAGACTATAAACATAATATTGGAGTAATTGAGTGAATTTGAATTGGTAGATCGTTCAAATTATGATATGATGATAATACATTGTTCATTACAAAATGATGATAGACATTGTAACAAGTGTTTAATAGGATGGAATATAATAGTAAAAATTAAATTTTCTTAATGAAAATAACATTGAGCATTTTGAGAGTAATTTACTGTTTGAGTATTTAGTTTATGGTGATTATGTGGTAACATAATTGTAAAAATTGAAATTATTTTATAGGAAAATAACTTTGAGCATTTTTGAAGGAAATTTACAGTATGAATATTTAGTTTAGGGTGAGTAGGTGGTTTTTGGGAAGAGTCTTAAATTGATTTTCAGACAAGGTTATTTTAGTATTTCCTGGTAAAGACTTCCAGATTCTGGGGCCCTTTATGCGCATAGAATTCTTACATAGGTTGCTGTGGACACGGGGTACATCAAAAAGTGATCTGTATCTTGTGTTATGGTCATGGGTCCTATTAAAGTTGGTGAGGAGAATTTTGAGCGGAGGGTTTATATTAGAATGTAGAGTTCTATGTATGTAGTAGGCACAAGAATAAGTATGAATGTTCTTTATGGTGAGTAGTTTTAGGCTTTTGAATATTGGTGGAGTATGCTGTCTAGAGTGGAATTTGTTATCATTCTGACTGCAGCCTTTGCTGGGTTATGAGTGATCTTATTTTTTTTTTTTTTTTTTTTTATTAACACATCGGCGATTCCCACCAAGGCAGGGTGGCCCGAAAAGAAAAACTTTCATCATCATTCACTTCATCACTGTCTTGCCAGAGGGTGCTTTACACTACAGTTATAAAACTGCAACATTAACACCCTCCTTCAGAGTGCAGACACTGTACTTCCCATCTCCAGGACTCAAGTCCGGCCTGCCGGTTTCCCTGAATCCTTCATAAATGTTACTTTGCTCACACTCCAACAGCACGTCAAGTATTAAAACCATTTGTCTCCATTCACTCCTATCAAATACGCTCACACATGCTTGCTGGAAGTCCAAGCCCTCGCACACAAAACTTCCCTTACCCCTCCCTCCAACCCTTCCTAGGCCGACCCCTACCCGCCTTCCCTCCACTACAGATTTATACACTCTCGAAGTTATTCTATCTCGTTCCATTCTCTCTACATGTCCGAACCACCTCAACAACCCCTCCTCAGCTCTCTGGATAATAGTTTTGGTAATCCCGAACCTCCTCCTAATTTCCAAACTCCGAATTCTCTGCATTATATTCACACCACACATTGACCTCAGACATGACATCTCCACTGCCTCCAGCCTTCTCCTCGTTGCAACATTCATCACCCATGCTTCACACCCATATAAGAGTGTTGGTATAACAATACTCTCATACATTCCCTTCTCTACTTCCATGGACAAAGTTCTTTGTCTCCACAGACTACGAAGTGCTCCACTCACCCTTTTTCCCTCATCAATTCTATGATTCACCTCATCCTTCATAGACCCATCTGCTGACATGTCCACTCCCAAATATCTGAATACATTCACCTCCTCCATACTCTCTCCCTCCAATCTGATATCCAATCTTTCGTCACCTAATCTTTTTGTTATCCTCATCACCTTACTCTTTCCTATATTCACTTTCAATTTTCTTCTTTTACACACCCTACCAAATTCATCCACCAACCTCTGCAACTTCTCTTCAGAATCTCCCAAAAGCACAGTGTCATCAGCAAAAAGCAACTGTGACAACTCCCACTTTGTATTTAATTCTTTATCTTTTAACCCCACACCTCTTGCCAAGACCCTCGCATTCACTTCTCTTACAACCCCATCTATAAATATATTGAACAACCACGGTGACATCACACATCCTTGTCTAAGGCCCACTTTTACTGGGAAATAGTCCCTTCCCTCCTACACACTCTAACTTGAGCCTCACTATCCTCATAAAAACTCTTCACTGCTTTCAGTAACCTACCTCCTATTCCATACACCTGCAACATCTGCCACATTGCCCTCCTATCCACCCTATCATACGCCTTTTCCAAATCCATAAATGCCACAAAAACCTCTTTACCCTTATCCAAATACTGTTCACCTATATGTTTCACTGTACACACTTGGTCTACACCCCCCCTACCTTTCCTAAAGCCACCTTGTTCATCTGCTATCCTACTTTCTGTCTTACTCTTAATTCTTTCAATAATAACTCTACCATACACTTTACCAGGTACACTCAACAGACTTATTCCCCTATAATTTTTGCACTCTCTTATGTCCCCTTTGCCTTTATACAAAGGAACAATACATGCTCTCTGCCAATCCCTAGGTACCTTACCCTCTTCCATACATTTATTAAATAATAGCACTAACCACTCCAAAACTATATCCCCACCTGCTTTTAACATTTCTATCTTTATCCCATCAATCCCAGCTGCCTTACCCCTTTCATTCTACCCACTGCCTCACGAACTTCCCCCACACTCACAACTGGCTCTTCCACACTCCTACAAGATGTTATTCCTCCTTGCCCTATACACGAAATCACAGCTACCCTGTCTTCATCAACATTTAACAACTCATCAAAATATTCCCTCCATCTTCCCGATACCTCTAACTCTCCATTTAATAACTCTCCTCTCCTATTTTTAACTGTCAAATCCATTTGTTCCCTAGGCTTCCTCAACTTATTAATCTCACTCCAAAATTTTTCTTATTTTCAACAAAATTTGTTGATAACATCTCACCCACTCTCTCATTTGCTCTCTTTTTACATTGCTTCACCACTCTCTTAACCTCTCTTTTTCTCTCCATATACTCTTCCCTCCTTGCATCACTTCTACTTTGTAAAAACCTCTCATATGCTAACTTTTTCTCCCTTACTACTCTCTTTACATCATCATTCCACCAATCGCTCTTCTTCCCTCCCGCACCCACTCGCCTGTAACCACAAACTTCTACTGAACACTCTAACACTACATTTTTAAATCTACCCCATACATCTTCGACCCCATTGCCTACACTCTCACTAGCCCATCTATCCTCCAATAGTTGTTTATATCCTACCCTAACTGCCTCCTCTTTTAGTTTATAAACCTTCACCTCTCTCTTACTTACTGCTTCTATTTTCCTTGTATCCCATCTACCTTTTACTCCCACTGTAGCTATAACTAAAAAGTGATCTGATATATCTGTGGCCCCTCTATAAACATGTACATCCTGAAGTCTACTCAACAGTCTTTTATCTACCAATACATAATCCAACAAACTACTGTCATTACGCCCTACATCATATCTTGTATACTTATTTATCCTCTTTTTCTTAAAATATGTATTACCTATAACTAATCCCCTTTCTATACAAAGTTCAATCAAAGGGCTCCCATTATCATTTACACCTGGCACCCCAAACTTACCTACCACACCCTCTCTACATGTTTCTCCTACTTTAGCATTTAGGTCCCCTACCACAATTACTCTCTCACTTGGTTCAAAAGTTCCTATACATTCGCTTAACATCTCCCAAAATCTCTCTCTCTCCTCTACACTCCTCTCTTCTCCAGGTGCATACACGCTTATTATGACCCACTTTTCGCATCCGACCCTTATTTTAATCCACATAATCCTTGAATTTACACATTTATATTCCCTCTTCTCCTTCCATAACTGATCCTTCAACATTATTGCTACCCCTTCCTTAGCTCTAACTCTCTCAGATACTCCCGACTTAATCCCATTTATTTCTCCCCACTGAAACTCGCCTACCCCCTTCAGCTTTGTTTCGCTTAGGGCCAGGACATCCAACTTCTTTTCATTCATAACATCAGCAATCATCTCTTTCTTATCATCCGCACTACATCCACGCACATTCAAACAACCCAGTTTTATAAAGTTTTTCTTCTTCTGTTTTTTAGTAAATGTGTACAGGAGAAGGGGTTACTAGCCCATTGCTCCCGGCATTTTAGTCGCCTCATACGACACGCATGGCTTACGGAGGAAAGATTCTTTTTCCCCTTCCCCATGGACAATGAGAAAATAAAAAGAACAAGAGCTATTAAGAAAAAGAAGAAAAACCTAGATGTGTGTATGTATATATATGCATGTGCATGCCTGTGTAGTGTGACCTAAAGTGTAAGTAGAAGTAGCTAGATATACCTGTTATCCAGCGTGTTTATGAGACAGAAAAAGACACCAGCAATCCTACCATCATGTAAAACAGTTTCAGGTTTCTGTTTCACAGTCACCTGGCAGGACGGTAGTACCTCCCTGGGTGGTTGCTGTCTACCAACCTTAGAGTGATCTAAGGTGATTTAATGTTGTTGATCCCCATGCACAGATTCCATATGTGAGATATTGGTAAATGAGCGAGTGATATAGTGCAAGGAGAGCTGATTGAGGCACATAGTAATGTATCTTAGATAATATGCCTACTGTCTTAGAGATTTTCTTGGAAATTTGTTGTATGTGTGTTTGGAACTTAAGGCTACTGTCAATGTGGATTCCTAGGAATTTTCCCTCTTTGAGTCTTGTGATGGGTAAACCGTTGAGTGTTATGTTAAGTGGAACATTTGTAACTCTGTTTCCAAACTGTATAAAGTAGGTCTTGTCAGTATTTAGAGTAAGTTTATTAGTCGTCATCCATGTCGATATTTTCTGTAATTCTGCATTAACAGTATTGGCCAGTATGACTGGATTTGGGTGAGAGAAGACATATGTTGTGTCATCGGCAAATAATATGGGTTTGAGTAGTTGTGATGCATTAGGTAGGTCATTGATGTAAATGAGGAATAAGAGAGGACCCAGTACACTTCCTTGAGGGACTCCGACTGTAATTTGCTGTGTGGAAGAGTTCGCTCCATTTGTGTACACGTATTGGCTTCTGTTACTGAGGTATGACTATGTAGTTGAGCGAGTGCCCTCTTATACCATAGTGTGCTAGTTTTGTAAGCAGTAAATCATGATCGACTGTATGAAAAGCTTTGCGTAGATCAATGAAGATTCCCAGTGGAACTTCTTTCTTCTCAAGTGCGGTATATATTAACTCTAGCATGTGTATAATGGCATCATTTGTGCTTTTGTTGGTCCTGAATCCAAACTGACTGGGGTTGAGTACGCTGTGTGAGATGAGGTAGGAATAGATCTGTCTATGAAATAATTTTTCAAAGATTTAAGAGAGCAGTAGTAAATTAGATATTGGTCTATGATTATTCAAGTTTGTTTGATCACATCCTTTATGGATCAGGGTGACCCTTGCTATTTTGAGAATTGATGGGAATGTGGAGGTTTCAATGGATTTATTGAATAGTGTTGCAATAATTGGTGACAGTACATGTGAAGCTTTTTTGTACATAAAAGGTGGTAAGCTATTTATGTCTCCTGCCTTGTTTTTAAGGGTGTTGATTATGAGCGAGACTTCTATTGGGTTGGTAGGAGCTAGGAATAGCGTAATAGGGTAGGTGTTGGTGAGTTAGTCTGTTGGAAGTGTGTTTGAGCTTGGGATTTTACTTGCTAGATTCTTTCCTATGGTGGAGAAGAAAACATTAAGTCTGTTTGCTGTCTCAGTTGGTGAGAGTAGGGGTTCGTCTGTTTTTTTATAATTTGATGGTATTGTTCTTGGATATCTTTTTATTTCCTAGAATTCCTAATAGGGTTTTCCAGGTCTTTTTCATATCACCTTTTATGTTATGTAATCTGTTCTCATAATATAATTTTTTTGACCTTTTTATCATGCTGGTAAGGATTGATGAGTAGCGTTTGGATTGTTCTCTGGTTATTAGACCCCTTCTGTATTGTTTTTCATATTGGTGCCTTTTGTTAATGTATTTAAGGATGCTGGGTGTTAGCCAGGGATTGTTGAGCCTCTTAGCTGTGATCTGTTTAGTTTTTTTAGGGCAATGTTTGTTATAGAGGTGGTGGGTTTTTTTAAGGAAATTATTGATGCATTCATTAGTATCTGAGTATGATTCTATCTCATTATTCCAGTCGATGTCAATCATAGCTGTTATAAAATTATTAACAGCCGACTCATTATGTAGTCTGAAGGTAACTTTTGAAATATCTTGGGGCAAGTTACCTAGGTTGGTTATGAGAAATGTAGGGTAGTGGTCTGTGGTGTTATCTGTGATTATGCCTGATTTCAGAGGGGATATAGTGTTAGGTTATGGAGTGCAGCAGGGCAGTGGACAGTGCAGGGATAGAGGGTAGCAAGAGATTGAGGTAAAGGGACTGAGGGGAGTGCTAGAGGAATCATCTTCAGAGTTTGTGTAGTAAATCAGTTGCTGTCAAAAAGTCAATGAGAGAGTGAATTAAAGGAGGGTCCATTAGCAAGAAGGGAAGGTAAAGAAAGAGCAGCAGAGCAGAGATGACGTTGGAGGTAAATTCTGCGTGCTCATTGATAGAGTGGGCAGTCCAACAGAATGTGGCTAATAGATACTGGAACATAACAATTCTCACAGAGAGGGACAGGGATGACAAGAAGGCCAGAAACCTATACAGTGGTCCCTCGATTAATGAAATTAATCCGTTCCAGGAGCTAGCTCTTAACACAAAAAATTCGTAATTCGAAACCTTATTTCCCATAAGAAATAATGTAAATACAATTAATCCGTTTCCACCCAAAAATTTTCACCAAAAATTCATTTTTTTAAAGAATAAATACTATAGTTTTACATACAGAAAACAATGAGAAATAAATATAAAGCACTAATTATAATGAACAAATGAACAGTTAAATAAGTTTTACTTTTATTGAAGACTCTTGTTGGCGTATGAGTTTGTTTGGAGAGAGGACAAAATAGTCCTTCAATATGACAATAATATCAACTCTACAGCTTATTTATCTGGCACAATTCATCTAATATGACATAATAAACAATATTAATAACATAGAAACATGATATAAACTCTAGAATGAATAAAACATGTCATTACGATGTAAGACTGGTGGTAGTGTGTTTGTTGTTGTTGGGTATAAGGGCCACTGACCATAAGCCGTGGTGGTAGTCGGTTTCAGCAGAAAGCAACCAACACTATCACACAAACAATGTGCAAAATTTATACATAAGAAATATTTACACTTTAATTTATAAATAAGAAATATTTACACTTTAATTTATAAATAAGAAATATTTACACTTTAATTTATAAATAAGAAATATTTACACTTTAATTTATAACCACAGTAGATCGTCATTTAGCACGAGATTATGTTGCATGTTACGGGTATTGCACGATTGAAGAATTGCGGCACATTATTATCTAACACAACGTAAAAATGATATTACACGGTTTGCGGGAGAAAAAAAAATTGAGCCCGCAGGTCCTTCACAAACCATCCCACTAACAGAATATTTGCCCAACCAAATTTCCAATGCTCCCCAAGCAATAAGGTTCGATAATTCTATTCACTCATGCGCAAGTCCCACTCAAATAAAATCGTGTGTGTGGGGAAGTACCCTGGCTGGTTTGTGTGGGGAAGTATCCTGGCCGGTTTGTGTGGGGAAGTATCCTGGCCGGTTTGTTTGGGGAAGTATCCTGGCCGGTTTGTGTGGGGAAGTATCCTGGCTGGTTTGTGTGGGGAAGTATCCTGGCTGGTGTGTGTGGGGAAGTATTCTGGCTGGTTTGTGTGGGGAAGTATCATGGCTGGTTTGTGTGGGGAAGTATCATGGCTGGTTTGTGTGGGGAAGTATCCTGGCTGGTTTGTGTGGGGAAGTATCCTGGCTGGTTTGTGTGGGGAAGTATACTGGCTGGTTTGTGTGGGGAAGTATCCTGGCTGATTTGTGTGGGGAAGTATCCTGGCTGGTTTGTGTGGGGTAAGTATCCTGGCTGGTTTGTGTGGGGAAGTATCCTGGCTGGTTTGTGTGAGGAAGTGTTTTGGCTGGTTTGTGTGGGGAAGTACCCTGGCTGGTTTGTGTGGGGAAGTACCCTGGCTGGTGTGTGAGGTGATGGTCACTTGCCTATAAACAATGGCTTTGTTTATGGGCTGACGCTCCAACCTTCATTATCTCTGTCATATTTTTATTAATTTGGGCGTCTTTATCATGCTGCTACGTTATTTATGTTATACCTAATATTATTCTGGAATAAATATGATAGGTAGATAACTTATTGATAGTAATAATAAGTATTATTATTACAATATTTTAGTGCGGTGAGCTCACACCTCCACACGCCATGGTGGTCCGTGAGTAACTGAGCTGAGAGAGATTGCTAGCCTGTCTCCCTCGCCCGTCTCCCTCATAGCACTGCCAACCATTCAATACTCTATAAATATAATATCAGTTTTTATTAATTTGTGCATCTTTATCATGCTTCTACGATATTTATGTTATACAGTGGACCCTCGGTTAGAGGCCGGTTTTTCGGCTCCCGGTTAGAGGCCGTTTTTCGGTTAGAGGCCATTTTTTGGCTCCTGGTTAGAGGCCGTATGGGATGCGTCCATCCGCCGGCTGGGGCCGCTTGTGCTTCAGTGTCTCTCGGTGCGTGAGGAAGCTTCTGCTCATTCATCCAAACATTTTGCTATAATCCATTGTTTTCGGTGGTTATTTGTCAAGGGCAACTGCGAAATAAGTCACCATGGCCCCAAGGAAAGTTCTTAGTAAAGTTCCTTTGGTAAAGAAAGTGAGAAACATGATAGAATTCAAGGCAGGCAGGCATAGAGGCAAGGAGAGTAGCAGGCATGCAAGGAGTGTAGCAGGCATGCAGGGAGTGTAGCAGGCATGCAGGGAGTGTAGTTGGTGGAGTGACTCTCAAGCTGATCCTAGTGGCATTAAAAGACCACAGAGAGAGCTTTGCTACGTGAAGTCCTTATGGAGGGGGATTACCCTTCCAAACACTAACTCCTCCATCTTTCCTCCTCCCTATCTTCCAGAAGCCAGCATTAGTATTCAATAAAGGTATGTAATACTGATTTAATTGTTAATTTTTTTTTTTTTTGAATATTTTTGTCTGGAACGGATTAATTGTATTTACATTAATTCTTATGGGGAATATTATTTCGGTTAAAGGCCATTTCGGTTTAAAGCCAAGCTTCTGGAACGGATTACGGCCTTTAACCGAGGGTCCACTGTACCTAATATTATTCTGGAATAAATATGATAGGTAGATAACCTTTATTGACAATAATACTATTATTTTACAATACTTTATAGTGCCGTGAGCTAACATATCCTCACACCATGATGGTCCATGAGCAACTGAGACACTGCTCCATTTCTCGCTTTCAGCCCCGCCCACCCTTCAATACCTATATGTCAGTTTTTATTAATTTATGCATCTTTATCATGCTTCTACATTATTTATGTTATACCTAATATTATCCTGGAATAAATATGATAGGTAGATATTATATATTGATAGTAATAGTATAATTATACAATAACAAATCTAGAAGCAGTGCTTTGAAACTAGGTCTAGACCAGCTGATGATGCCTTACTGTCAGCTGTATAATGTACTGCAGGGTAAAAGAGCCCAGAGATCTATTACAGCATTTATGCACACTCCAATACAACCATCGACTTTAGTACCAGAACCTCTACCATCCACTTCTGCCAACAACCATCCACCTCATCCCAGTAGGGCCACACCATCCATATCCAAACTCTTCACAACCATCCACAAACATCATTACCCACAATTTAAGGTAAGAAATACTATTTCTATTGCATTTGCAGTCTTAACCCATTAACTGTCCAAACGTATATATACGTTTTTACCGCTAGCGCTCCGACCTTGATTTTCTCCATAAGAAAGCATGTAAAAAAAACATATATATACGTTCGGAGCGCTAGCGGTATAAACGTATATATACGTTTGGACAGTTAATGGGTTAAGCAGTAATATATCACGACAATGAACTACAATTACATATTCACCTTCAATTTTTGCAAGATCTGTTGGTCTAAAAAAACTTGTTTGGGTTTTTGGGGACTCCCAGGAACGTAACCCTATTTTTCTAATAAGTTATTTTAATTATATAACACGAAATTATATAACACAACGTTTTTAGGAACGTAACTACCGTGCTAAATGACCATCTACTGTAAGAAATATTCACACTTATATAAATAAGAAATACTTACACTTACATACCTTGGAGGAGATGGTGGCAGATGACGGCGCTCTTGTTAGTGTCTCTATAATCTCAAACAACATTGTAGAAGTTAAGTTTTGTGTCGTCATTTTCTATCGATTAATCACTTAACTTAAGTAAGTTTATTCAGGTATACACAAATCCAGTTATACACAGATTATCATACATAGCAGCATATGTGTAGAAAACCTAGGATAACCCAAAAAGTCAGAGTGACTTATTTCCATTGCTACACTGTTAATGCTACACTTTATCACTGGCTGGTGCTATAGCCTTTATCGACTTATGAAGCTTCTTTGGACCCATGGTGACTTATTTCACAGTTACAATCACTGAACCAGCAATAAACACAACAAAAGTATTGTGAATGTTTGAAAGAGCGCGCTGGGTAATGTTCTCTCGAGTGTAAACAACGCTAGACTGGCATCCTGTCCGCCTCACTGTGCAAGCGCGGGGCAGGCGGATAGGTCTGGTATGGTTCGCTACACGAGTTAATGCTCGCTACATGAGGAAAATATTTAGCGAAAAAAGCGCTCGTTAACAATTTTCTTGTTATATGGAACTATCATTAGTCGAGGGACCACTGTATTCAGTTTAACCCTTTGGGGGTCGACAGGCCTTCTCGGAAACCTGTTCTCAGGGTTGAAAAATATTTGGAAAAAAAAAATTCTTATGAAATGATGGTTTTTTTTTTCTAAATCTAATAGGCTAAACAAAAAATATTTGCGATCAATACTTACAGATGACACTGTGCTTTTGGGAGATTCTGAAGAGAAGTTGCAGAGGTTGGTGGATGAATTTGGTAGGGTGTGTAAAAGAAGAAAATTGAAAGTGAATATAGGAAAGAGTAAGGTGATGAGGATAACAAAAAGAATAGGTGACGAAAGATTGGATATCAGATTGGAGGGAGAGAGTATGGAGGAGGTGAATGTGTTCAGATATTTGGGAGTGGACATGTCGGCGGATGGGTCTATGAAGGATGAGGTGAATCATAGAATTGATGAGGGAAAAAGGGTGAGTGGAGCACTTCGGAGTATGTGGAGACAAAGAACCTTGTCCATGGAAGTAAAGAAGGGAATGTATGAGAGTATAGTTATACCAACGCTCTTATATGGGTGTGAAGCATGGGTGATGAATGTTGCAACGAGGAGAAGGCTGGAGGCAGTGGAGATGTCATGTCTGAGGTCAATGTGTGGTGTGAATATAATGCAGAGAATTCGGAGTTTGGAAATTAGGAGGAGGTGCGGGATTACCAAAACGAATGTCCAGAGAGCTGAGGAGGGGTTGTTGAGGTGGTTTGGTCATGTAGAGAGAATGGAACGAGACA
>WNWK01041982.1:0-16193 GCA_009830355.1 Cherax destructor | reverse complement strand
CTTTCCTTCCTTCCTCCCTCCTTTCCTCCCTCCTTCCTTCCTTCCTTCCTTCCTTCCTTCGCTCTTGACTTATATTTGTTCATACCTCATATTTCTTTGTTTCTTTTGTTTCTTGTACAATATTGTCACTTCACATTGATCTTGAAACACGACATTGCTTCTGCCTTTTCTTCTTCTTCGACTTCTTCCTAGTACTCCTTCTGTACCTGGAGTAAACCTGAGTTTCGGTGGTCAACGCCCCCGCGGCTCGGTCTGAGACCAGGCTTCATGGTTAATCAGGGTCTGATCATCCAGGCTGTTACTGCTGGCCGCATCTGCAACATTTTAAGACCATATCTCTCACCCATACTAAAAAAGTGTTGGCATCGCATGTTTTTGCTACACTGATAAACCTTGTTGTTTCCTCGTGTGCCACTACACACTACCTCGTGTGCCACTACACACTACCTCGTGTGCCACTACACACTACCTCGTGTGCTACTACACACTACCTCGTGTGCCACTACACACTACCTCGTGTGCCACTACACACTACCTCGTGTTGCCACTACCACTCGTGCCACTACGCTACTGTGTGCCACTACGCATTACCTCGTGTGCCACTACACACTACCTCGTGTGCCACTACGCACTACCTCGTGTGCCACTACGCACTACCTCGTGTGCCACTACACACTACCTCGTGTGCCACTACACACTACCTCGTGTGCCACTACACACTACCTCGTGTGCCACTACACACTACCTCGTGTGCCACTACACACTACCTCGTGTGCCACTACACACCTACCCTACATTCGTGCCACTACACACTACCTCGTGTACCACTACACACTACCTCGTGTGCCACTACACACTACCTCGTGTGCCACTACACACTACCTTACTGTACTCTGTGACTCAGCTGCCCACATCTCTACTCGCATATATGAAGATTCAGTCACAAATCACAGGGCGTATGGGGTTCGAACCCATGGTAAGGGAGTCCTGAAACTTCCTCCACACTCCTTTGCTCTCTTCTAGGCTTACTTTTAACTTCCTTCTCTTTCATAGCCAGCCTCCTCTACCAACTCTTGTAACCTTTCTCCAGATTCTCCCCAAAAAATATATTGTTATCGGCAAAGAGCAACTGTGAGACTTCCACGCTACATACATTCATTATCTTTTAATACCATACCTTTGATATACCCTTGATAAGTTTCGAGAGTCTTACTACTCTCGGAGCCTGGTCATGGGCCAGACTCATCTGGTGCTTGCCTGGTCAACCAGGCTGTTACTGCTGGAGGCCCGCTGCTCCACATATCCATCACAGACTGGTTGATCTAGCACCTGGTGAAGATACTTGTCCAGTTTTCTCCTGAAGACTTTTACTCTTGTTCCATCAGTGTTTGTGATATCTTCTGGTAAGATGTTGAATAATAATCTGGGACCACGAATGTTGATACAGTGTTCCCTTATTGTGCCCACCGCACCCCTGCTCCTCTCTGGGTTTATTTTACACTTCCTCTCATATATATCACTCCAGTATGTTGTTATGGCAGTGTGCAGATTTGGGACCAGACCCTCGAGTACTTTCCGGGTATATATTATCATGTCTTTCTCCTCCACTCTAGTGAGTACATGTTCAAGTCAAAGGCGTTCCCAGTAATTTAAATGCTTTACTGGCTCTATATGGGTCGTAAGCGATTTGAAGTGTCACCACTGGCATTATTTCCCTTGTTTTGAAAGTTCTCAATACCCACCCCGTCATCCTCCTGGCTGTCGTGATCTTTGTCTTATTATGTTCTTTCAAAGAAAGGTCAGCTGACATAATTATTCCCAAGTCTTTTGCGTGTTCCTTTCGTTCTACTTGGTGAGCCTCTTGAGTTCTGTATACAGTGTTGCTTTTGAATTCTTCATTCTTTCCATACCTCAGCAGCTGGAACTTATCACCATTGAACGTCATGTTCTCCACTACCCACTGGAAAACATTGCTTATATCTTCCTGTAATTTTTCAGTGTCCTCTACCGTAGTGACTTTCATGCTTATTTCAGTGTCATTTGCAAATCTATGTCTGCTATGAGGATGAGAAACAGCAGAGGTGCCAGACAGTGCTTTGGGGAACTGAACTTTTTACCTCTCTGATGCTGGATTTTGCTCTGTTTATTACTACTTTTTGTGTTTCGAAAATCCATCTCCCTACCTTTCCCATAATGCCCATGACCCTCATTATGTGCACTATCACTCCATGATCGCATTTGTCAAACGCGTTTGCAAAGTTTGTGTATATCAAATCTGCGTTTCGGTCGTCTTCCAACACCTCTGTAATTCTGTCATAATGGTTCAGCAGCTGTGACAGCCATAATCGTCCTGCTCTAAAACCATGCTGTATTGGGTTATGCCAGTTGTGCTGGTCCATAAAGTTTGTAATATGCCGTCTCATCACTCTTTCGAAGATTTTTATGATGTGGGATGGTATGCTACTGGTCTGAAATTTTTAGCTAGTGCTCTACTACCTCCCTTATGCAAAGGATCTATGTCTGCACTCTTTAAGGCCTCCGGTATTTCACCTAGATCTAGGCTCTTTCTCCAAAAAATACTGAGGGCTCGTGCTAGTCGTACTTTGCACTTCTTTATAAATAGAGAACTCCATGAATCTGGTCCAGGTGCTGAGTGAGTGGGGATGTTGTCTATTTCTTTTTCGAAATCTATGGGATTTGTATTAATGTCAGTTATTTGGTCTGCGCGGCCATCACACTAGTATTCATTATCTTTTAATACCATACATCTCCAACATAATAGTATTCATTATGTTTTAATACCATACATCTCCAACATAATAATATTCATTATCTTTTAATACCATACATCTCCAACACACTAGTATTCATTATCTTTTAATACCATACATCTCCAACACACTAGTATTCATTATCTTTTAATACCATACATCTCCAACACACTAGTATTCATTATCTTAATACCATCATTCCAACAACTAGTATTCATTATCTTTATTACCATACATCTCCACACACTAGTATTCATTATCTTTTTACCATACACTCAACACACTAGTATTCATATCTTTTATTACCATAATCTCAACACACTAGTATTCATTATCTTTATCCATACATCTCCAATCTATAGTATTTCATTATCTTTTAATACCATAACTCCACACACTAGTATTCAGTTATCTTTTAATCCATACATCTCACAAATAGTATTCATTATCTTTTAATACCATACATCTCCAACACACTAGTATTCATTATCTTTTATTACCATACATCTCCAACAACTAGTATTCATTATCTTTTATTACCATACATCTCCAACACACTATATTCAATCTTATTACCATACATCTAGTATTCATATCTTTTAATACCATACATCTCCAACACACTAGTATTCATTATGTTTTAATACCATACATCTCCAACACACTAGTATTCATTATCTTTTAATACCATACATCTCCAACATAATAGTATTCATTATCTTTTAATACCATACATCTCCAACACACTAGTATTCATTATCTTTTATTACCATACATCTCCAACACACTAGTATTCATTATCTTTTATTACCATACATCTCCAACACACTAGTATTCATTATCTTATATTACCATACATCTCCAACACACTAGTATTCATTATCTTTTAATACCATACATCTCCAACACACTAGTATTCATTATGTTTTAATACCATACATCTCCAACAACTAGTATTCATTATCTTTTAATCCATACATTCAACATAATGTATTCATTATCTTTTAATACCATACATCTCCAACACACTAGTATTCATTATCTTTTAATACCATACATCTCCAACACACTAGTATTCATTATCTTTTAATACCATACATCTCCAACACACTAGTATTCATTATCTTTTAATACCATCATTCAACACTAGTATTCATTATCTTTTAATACCATACATCTCCAACACACTAGTATTCATTATTTTTAATACCATACATCTCCAACACACTAGTATTCATTATCTTTTATACCATACATCTCCAACATATAGTATTCATTGTCTTTTAATACCATACATCTCAACACACTAGTATTCATTATCTTTTAATACCATACATCTCCAACACACTAGTATTCATTATCTTTTAATACCATACATCTCCAACACACTAGTATTCATTATCTTATATTACCATACATCTCCCAACACACTAGTATTCATTATCTTTTAATACCATACATCTCCAACACACTAGTATTCATTATTTTTAATACCATACATCTCAACACACTAGTATTCATTGTCTTTTAATACCATACATCTCCAACAAATAGTATTCATTATGCTTTTAATACCATACATCTCCAACACACTAGTATTCATTATCTTTTAATACCATACATCTCCAACACACTAGTATTCATTATCTTTTAATACCATACATCTCCAACACACTAGTATTCATTATCTTTTAATACCATACATCTCCAACACACTAGTATTCATTATCTTTTATTACCATACATCTCCAACACACTAGTATTCATTATCTTTTATTACCATACATCTCCAACACACTAGTATTCATTATCTTTTATTACCATACATCTCCAACACACTAGTATTCATTGTCTTTTAATACCATACATCTCCAACACACTAGTATTCATTATCTTTTAATACCATACATCTCCAACACACTAGTATTCATTATCTTTTAATACCATACATCTCCAACACACTAGTATTCATTATCTTTTAATACCATACATCTCCAACACACTAGTATTCATTATCTTTTATTACCATACATCTCAAACACACTAGTATTCATTGTCTTTTATTACCATACATCTCCAACACACTAGTATTCATTATGTTTTAATACCATACATCTCCAACATAATAGTATTCATTTAATAAACCAGCTTATTTATAATATATTAAGCAGGTACAAGGGCATCATACGTCACTGTCTTGAGCCAATTTTTAATGTAAAATACTCTGAATGAAGTCTCAGTCTCCTCAACAAACCCTTCAGTGTTTTTAATAACCTACAATCTATTCCATACATTTGCAACAACTGCCACATTGTTATCCTGACCATCCTAACATTTCTTGTTCTCCCTTATCTTGTTTATTTACCAGCTTAAGTGTCAACACTTGATCTCTATATCTCTGTGTCCTTCATAATTCCTGATGATTCCTCGGGTCTACACTCTTGCCTCTATTACCATAAATTTTTCCTAATCCTTTTAGCAAACAAGCTCAGCAGCCTAACCCATTTTCTTATTTGACCTCCTTTTGCACTCATTCCGGTCTTCCTTAATCTATGATTTTCTCTAACTATACTCTGTCTCTGTCTGCCTCTGTCTGTCTGTCTCTCTGTCTCTGTCTGTCTGTCTGTCTGTCTGTCTGTCTGTCTCTCTCTCTCTCTCTCTCTCTCTCTCTCTCTCTCTCTCTCTCTCTCTCTCTCTCTCTCTCTCTCCCTGTATATCGGCTTTACACTTTGAATTTTTTTCCTGTTGACTCCTCCTCCGTTACTACCCTTTCGATCTCATTCCACCAATCATTCCTCCTTCCATCTTCACTTGGTATACTACAAGCACAAGCCTCATCTATGCACTGTATCTGCCTATTGAAATCAGCTCCGTAGCTCTTCAATGCCCTCTCTTTTTCCCCCCTTTTTTCAAAGAGTTAGGTAAGATTTGTAAGGAAACAGGACAAGTGTTTCCTGACGCGGGTCTTAGTCGTATGATGATCCGCAACTTAAGTTTTTGGCCATGTGAACGAGGCCTTCCGCTGGCTTACTCCATCACTCTTTCAAAAATTAAGATTAGTACGTACACACACACACGCACATACGTGGCGAGGTGTCAGAGTGGGCGCCGGTGACGAGTGGGGTTCCACAGGGGTCAGTCCTAGGACCGGTGCTGTTTCTGGTATTTGTGAACGACATGACGGAAGGAATAGACTCCGAAGTGTCCTTGTTTGCAGATGATATGAAGTTGATGAGAAGAATTCAATCAGACGAGGACCAGGCAGAACTACAAAGGGATCTGGACAGGCTGCAAGCCTGGTCCAGCAATTTGCTCTTGGAGTTCAACCCCACCAAGTCATGAAGATTGGGGAAGGGCAAAGAAGACGGCAGACGGAGTACAGACTAGGGGGCCAGAGACTACAAACCTCAATCAAGGAAAAAGATCTTGGGGTGAGGCACATCTGAGGCGCACATCAACCAAATAACTACTGCAGCATATGGGCGCCTAGCAAACCTAAGAACAGCATTCCGACATCTTAATAAAGAATCGTTCAGGACCCTGTACACTGTGTACGTTAGGCCCATACTGGAGTATGCAGCACCAGTTTGGAACCCACACCTAGCCAAGCACGTGAAGAAGCTCGAGAAAGTGCAAAGGTTTGCAACAAGACTAGTCCCGGAGCTAAGGGGTATGTCCTACGAGGAGAGGTTAAGGGAAATCGACCTGACGACACTGGAGGACAGGAGAGACAGGGGGGACATGATAAAAATATATAAGATACAGAGAGGAATTGACAAGGTGGACAAAGACAGAATGTTCCAGAGATGGGACACAGCAACAAGGGGACACAGTTGGAAGTTGAAGACTCAGATGAATTACAGAGATGTTAGGAAGTATTTCTTCAGTCACAGAGTGGTTGGGAAGTTTAATAGTTTGGGAAGCGATGTAGTGGAGGCAGGTTCCATACATGGCTTTAAGAAGAGGTATGATAAAGCTCATGGCGCAGGGAGAGTGACCCAGTAGCGGCCAGTGAAGAGGCGGGGCCAGGAACTATGACTCGACCCCTGCAACCACAACTAGGTGAGTACAACTAGGTGAGTACATAAAGACATACACACACACGTCCAGGTGGCCTGGTGGCTAAAGCTCTCGCTTCACGCACGCAAGGCCCGGGTTCGATTCCCGGCGGGGCGGAAACATTTTGAATTGTTTCCTTACACACATACAACAGGCCTAGTGTCTAATCGACATGTGCCTAGGACAAAATGATAACCTGGAATAGGCACTGCTCCCACACATGTGATACACTGCTCCCACACCTGTCATACACCGCTCCCACACCTGTGATACACTGCTCCCACACCTGTGATACACTGCTCCCACACCTGTGATATGCACTGCTCCCATGCCTGTGATAGGCACTGTTCCAACACCTGTGATACACTGCTCTTACACTTGTGACACACTGCTCCCACACCTGTGATACACTGCTCCCACACCTGTGATAGGCACTGCTCCCACACCTGTGATAGGCACTGCTCCCACACCTGTGATACACTGCTCCCACACCTGTGATAGGCACTGCTCCCACACCTGTGATAGGCACTGCTCCCACACCTGTGATAGGCACTGCTCCCACACCTGTGATACACTGCTCCCACACCTGTGATAGGCACTGCTCCCACACCTGTGATAGGCACTGCTCCCACACCTGTGATAGGCACTGCTCCCACACGTGTGATAGGCACTGCTCCCACACCTGTGATAGGCACTGCTCCCACACCTGTGATTGGGAGTGCTCATGTCAGAGGATCTCACCTTCAAGGATGACATCAGTGTCACTGTTTCATCTGCGAGGAAAATCATAGGATGGATAACGAGAACTTTCAAAACAAGGGATGCCAATCCAATGATGATCCTATTTTAAATCGCTTGTTTCCTCTAGGCTAGAATACTGCTGTACACTAACACTTCCTGTACACTAACACCTCCTGTATAGTAACACCTCCTGTACATTAACACCTCCTGTACACTAACACCTCCTGTACACTAACACCTCCTGTACACTAACACCTCCTGTACACTAACACCTCCTGTACACTAACACCTCCTGTACACTAACACATCCTGTACACTAACACCTCCTGTACACTAACGCCTCCTGTACACTAACACCTCCTGTACATTAACACCTCCTGTACACTAACACCTCCTGTACACTAACACCTCCTGTACACTAACACCTCCTGTACACTAACACCTCCTGTACACTAACACCTCCTGTACACTAACACCTCATGTACACTAACACCTCCTGTACACTAACACCTCCTGTACACTAACACCTCCTGTACACTAACACCTCCTGTACACTAACACCTCCTGTACACTAACACCTCCTGTACACTAACACCTCCTGTACACTAACACCTCCTGTACACTAACACCTCCTGTACATTAACACCTCCTGTACACTAACACCTCCTGTACACTAACACCTCATGTACACTAACACCTCCTGTACACTAACACCTCCTGTACACTAACACCTCCTGTACACTAACACCTCCTGTACACTAACACCTCCTGTACACTAACACCTCCTGTACACTAACACCTCCTGTACACTAACACCTCCTGTACACTAACACCTCCTGTACACTAACACCTCCTGTACACTAACACCTCCTGTACACTAACACCTCCTGTACATTAACACCTCCTGTACACTAACACCTCCTGTACACTAACACTCAGACATAACACCTCTGCACTAACATCCTGTACTAACCTTGTAATAACACCTGTACACTAACACCTCCTGTACACTAACACCTCCTGTACACTAACACCTCCTGTACACTAACACCTCCATTCAGGGAAGTTGAAATGGCAGATCCAGAGAATGTTCAGATAACATTCACTGCATGTATAAGTTAAGTCAGGTACCTTAATTACTGAGAACGTTTGGACTCTCTTAACATGTACTCCCTGGCAGAACGTTTGGACTCTCTTAACATGTACTCCCTGGCAGAACGTTTGGACTCTCTTAACATGTACTCCCTGGCAGAACGTTTGGACTCTCTTAACATGTACTCCCTGGCAGAACGTTTGGACTCTCTTAACATGTACTCCCTGGCAGAAAATATTGCGGCCTCACAGAAAGGACGCAGTAAATATTGTATGCTATATTGTTTATTCATATAATTTTATTTTGCTGATATTTTCATTAATAGCTAAAATTAAAAAAATATGCTTTATATTATTGGACTTATATTAGCTTATGTATGTAGGAAGGATGTAACTATACCTCTCACTGTGCTATACCTCTCACTGTGCTATACCTCTCACTGTGCTAACTGTTGAACAGGTAGCAGTTACTTGACGTCGGATCTGCAGGCCTTGTCTCTCCCTCTCTCTGGCTGCTGTTCGTTGAGGAAACAGCTTTCTCTGTAGCTGTTACTCGTGGATGTAATATGCTCTCTTTTGCTGTGTCTGGCAGAATGCTGTTCTCTTTAGTTCGTGTCATTTAGACTCTATTTTTGGTAATGTCTCCACTGGTGAGCCTGGACATTCAGCTCGTAAGTGTTCACAGAGCATTATTTAGACTTAGTGATATTTGACGTTTTGAGAGGTTGTGTGTCATGGAGACACTATATCTCTGGTCCCGAGTTCAACTCTTGACCTACATTTGTTCTGGCATCTACGTACTGTCGCTGTGGTTTAGCGCTTCTATTTGATTATAATAATAATAATAATAATAATACGTACTGTCGTAGTCGGGAAATTGGAATTGCTGAACTCAGTTTCAGTAATAAGGGAGTTTTATGCCTTTTGTGTAGGATCTGTTGAAGGTCCAGAGTTAAGGTCGTTTATGATCTTGATTCCTTGCCCGACGCTGTGCTGTTCTCAGCTGCTTCAAGCATTATTGCTGTTTGATGAATGGGTCGTCATATTGTTCAAGCAAGCTGTTTGTTTCCCTCGTTGGTACAGAAGTTTGTTTACCTCGATGGTCCACTTTAAGTCTAAGTCGAATAAATTCGAGCACATACTACACACCTGTGGTACACACTGCTACACACCTGTGGTACACATTGCTACACACCTGTGATACACACTGCTACACACTTGTGATACACACTGCTGCACACTTGTGATAAACACTCCTACACACCTATAATACACACTGCTACACACCAGTGGAACACACGAATACATACCTGAGGAACACATTGCTACACACCTGTAGAACATTGCTACACACCTGTAGAACATTACTACACACCAGTGATACACACTGCTACACACTTGTGATACACATTGCTACACACTTGTGATAAACACTGCTACACACCTGTGATACACACTTCTACACACCAGTGGAACACACTGATACATACCTGAGGAACACATTGCTACACACCTGTAGAACATTGCTACACACCTGTGATACACACTGCTACATACATGTAATACACACTGCTATACACCTGTTATACAAACTGCTACACACCTGTGATGCACACTGCTACACATCTGTGACACTCACTGCTACACACCTGTGATACACACTGCTACACACCTGGGATACACACTGCTACACACCTGTGAGACAAACTACTATACACCTCTCGTACACAATGCTACACACCTGTGACATTGTTACACACCTGTGGTACACACAGCTACAAACCTGTGTTACACACTGCTACACACCTGTAGTACTGCTAAACACCTGTGGTATACATTACTACACACCTGTGGTACACACTGCTACACATCTTTGATGCACACTGGTACACACCTGTGATACTCCTACACACCTGTGAAACACACTTCTACACACCTGTGATACACACTGCAACACACTTGTGAAACACACTTCTACACACCTGTGATACACACTGCTACACACCTGTGATACACACTGCTACACACTTGTGAAGCACCTACACAACTGTGTTACACACTGCTACACACCTGTGATACACACTGCTCCACATCTGTGCTACACACTGCTACACACTTGTTGTACACACTGTTTAACACCTGTGATACACACTGCTGCTCCACACCTGTGATGTACACTGCTACCCACATTTGATACAAACTGCTACACACCTGTGATACACACTGCTACACACCTCTGGTACACTCCTACACACATGTGATGCACACTGCTACACACCTGTGATACACTCTGCTACACACCTGTGATACTGCTACACACCTGTGATACTGCTACACACCTGTGATACACACTGCTGCATACCTGTAGTACACACTGCTGCACACCTGTGAAACACTGCTACACACCTCTGATACACACTGCAACACACCTGTGATACACACTGCTACACACCTGTGGCACACACTGCTACACACCTGTGATACACACTGTTACACACGTGTGATACTCCTTCACATCTGTGATACTGCTACACACCTTAGATACTGCTACACACCTGTGATACTGATACACATCTGTGGTACTGCTACACGCCTGTGGTACACACTGCTACACATCTGTTACACACTGCTGCACACCTGTGACACACACTGTTCTACACCTGTAATACTGATACACACCTGTGGTAAACACTGCTACACACCTGTGATACACACTGCTACACATCTGTGGTACACATGTGATATACACTGCTGCACACCTGTGATATAGATTGCTACCCACCTGTGATGCAGTGTACACTGCTTCACACCTGTAATACACACTGCTACACACTTGTGGTGCACACTTCTGCACACCTGTGGTACACCTTGCCACACACCTGGGGTACACATTGCTACTCACCTGTGGTACACATTGCTACACACTTGTGGTACACATTGCCACACACCTGTGGTACACATTGCTACTCACCTGTGGTACACATTGATAAACACCTGTGGTACACATTGTCACACACCTGTGGTACACATTGCTACTCACCTGTGGTACACATTGATACACACCTGTGATACACATTGCTACTCACCTGTGGTACACATTGCTACTCACCTGTGGTACACATGGCTACTCACCTTTGGTACACATTGCTACTCACCTGTGGTACACATTGATACACACCTGTGATAGACATTGCTACAAAGAGTAGTAGTAAACAAAGTAAATTCTGACGCAGCTACGGTGAAAAGTTGTGTTCCACAAGGCACAGTACTCCCTCCCATCTTGTTCCACAAGGCACAGTACTCGCTCCCATCTTGTTCCACAAGGCACAGTACTCCCTCCCATCTTGTTCCACAAGGCACAGTACTCGCTCCCATCTTGTTCCACAAGGCATAGTACTCGCTCCCATCTTGTTCCACAAGGCACAGTACTCGCTCCCATCTTGTTCCTCAAGGCACAGTACTCGCTCTCATCTTGTTCCACAAGCACAGTACTGCTCCCATCTTGTTCCACAAGGACAGTACTGCTCCCATCTTGTTCACAAGGCACAGTACTCCTCCATCTTGTTCCACAAGGATGTACTGCTCCCATCTTGTTCCTCAAGCACAGTACTGCTCACATCTGTTCCACGGCACAATACTGCTCCATCTTGTTCCACAAGGCACAGTACTCGCTCCATCTTGTTCCACAAGGCACAGTACTCGCTCCCATTTTGTTCCTCAAGGCACAGTACTGCTCCCATCTTGTTCCACAGGCACAGTACTGCTCCCATCTTGTTCCACAAGGCACAGTACTGCTCCCATCTTGTTCCTCAAGGCACAGTACTCGCTCCCATCTTGTTCCTCAAGCACAGTACTGCTCCCATCTTGTTCCACAAGGCACAGTACTCGCTCCCATCTTGTTCCACAAGGCACAGTACTGCTCTCATCTTGTTCCACAAGGCACAGTACTCGCTCCCATCTTGTTCCACAAGGCACAGTACTCGCTCCCATCTTGTTCCACAAGGCACAGTACTCGCTCCCATCTTGTTCCAAAAGGCATAGTACTTCGCTCCCATCTTGTTCCACAAGGCCAGTACTGCTCCCATCTTGTTCCTCAAGCCACAGTACTCGCTCTCATCTTGTTCCACAAGGCACAGTACTCGCTCCCATCTTGTTCCTCAAGGCACAGTACTGCTCCCATCTTGTTCCACAATGCACAGTACTTGCTCCCATCTTGTTCCACAAGGCACAGTACTCGCTCCCATCTTGTTCCTCAAGGCACAGTACTCGCTCCCATCTTGTTCCACAAGGCACAGTACTGCTCCCATCTTGTTCCACAAGGCACAGTACTGCTCCTATCTTGTTCCACAAGGCACAGTACTCGCTCCCATCTTGTTCCACAAGGCACAGTACTCGCTCCCATCTTGTTCCACAAGGCACAGTACTCGCTCCCATCTTGTTCCACAAGGCACAGTACTCGTTCCCATCTTGTTCCACAAGGCACAGTACTCGCTCCCATCTTGTTCCACAAGGCACAGTACTCGCTCCCATCTTGTTCCTCAAGGCACAGTACTCGCTCATATCTTGTTCCACAAGGCACAGTACTCGCTCCCATCTTGTTCCATAAGGCACAGTACTCGCTCCCATCTTGTTCCTCAAGGCACAGTACTCGCTCCCATCTTGTTCCACAAGGCACAGTACTCGCTCCCATCTTGTTCCACAAGGCACAGTACTCGCTCCCATCTTGTTCCTCAAGGCACAGTACTCGCTCCCATCTTGTTCCACAAGGCACAGTACTCGCTCCCATCTTATCCACAAGGCACAGTACTCGCTCCCATCTTGTTCCACAAGGCATAGTACTCGCTCCCATCTTGTTCCACAAGGCACAGTACTCGCTCCCATCTTGTTCCTCAAGCCACAGTACTCGCTCTCATCTTGTTCCACAAGGCACAGTATTCGCTCCAATCTTGTTCCTCAAGGCACAGTACTCGCTCCCATCTTGTTCCACAATGCACAGTACTTGCTCCCATCTTGTTCCACAAGGCACAGTACTCGCTCCTATCTTGTTCCTCAAGGCACAGTACTCGCTCCCATCTTGTTCCACAAGGCACAGTACTCGCTCCCATCTTGTTCCACAAGGCACAGTACTCGCTCCCATCTTGTTCCACAAGGCACAGTACTCGCTCTCATCTTGTTCCTCAAGGCACAGTACTCGCTCCCATCTTGTTCCACAAGGCACAGTACTCGCTCCCATCTTGTTCCACAAGGCACAGTACTCGCTCCCATCTTGTTCCACAAGGCAAAGTACTCGCTCCCATCTTGTTCCTCAAGGCATAGTACTCGCTCATATCTTGTTCCACAAGGCACAGTACTCGCTCCCATCTTGCTCCACAAGGCACAGTACTCGCTCCCATCTTGTTCCTCAAGGCACAGTACTCGCTCCCATCTTGTTCCACAAGGCACAGTACTCGCTCCCATCTTGTTCCACAAGGCACAGTACTCGCTCCCATCTTGTTCCTCAAGGCACAGTACTCGCTCCCATCTTGTTCCACAAGGCACAGTACTCGCTCCCATCTTAATCCACAAGGCACAGTACTCGCTCCCATCTTGTTCCACAAGGCACAGTACTCGCTCCCATCTTGTTCCACAAGGCACAGTACTCGCTCCCATCTTGTTCCACAAGGCACAGTACTCGCTCCCATCTTGTTCCTCAAGGCACAGTACTCGCTCCCATCTTGTTCCACAAGGCACAGTTCTCGCTCCCATCTTGTTCCACAAGGCACAGTACTCGCTCCCATCTTGTTCCACAAGGCACAGTACTCGCTCCCATCTTGTTCCTCATCCTCATATCTGACATAGACTGGGATATTAGGCACAGTGCCGTGTCTTCTTTTGCAGATGACACCCGAATTTGCATGACAGTGTCCACCGTTGAAGACACTGCAAGACTCTAAGCAGACATCAACCAAACCTTTTAATGGGCTGCAGAAAACAATATGAAGTTCAATGATGAGAAATTTCAATTACTCCGATATGGAAAACACGAGGAAATTAAAACTATATTGGAGTATAAAACAAATTCCAACCACACAATAGAGAGAAAAACTAATGTCAAAGACCTGGGAGTGATAATGTCGGAAGATCTCACCTTCAAGGACCATAACATTGTATCAATCACATCTGCTAGAAAAATGACAGGATGGATAATGAGAACCTTCAAAACCAGGGATGCCAAGCCCATGATGACACTCTTCAGGTTGCTTGTTCTATCTAGGTTGGAATATTGCTACACACTAACAGCACCTTTCATGGCAGGTGAAATTGTTGACCTAGAAAATGTACAGAGAACCTTCACAGCACACATAACTGCGATAAAACACCTCAATTACTGGGAACGCTTGAAGTTCCTCAACCTGTACTCCCTAGAACGCAGGCGGGAGAGATACATGATCATATACACTTGGAAAATCCTAGAGGGATTAGTACCAAACTTGCACATGAAAATCACTCCCTACGAAAGCAAAAGACTCGGCAGACGATACAAGATCCCCCTAATGAAAAGCAGGGGCGCCACTAGCACGATAAGAGACAACACAATAAGTGTCAGGAGCCCAAGACTGTTCAACTGCCTCCCAGCATACATAAGGGGGATTACCAATATACCCCTGGCTGTCTTCAAGCAGGCACTGGACAGGCACCTAAAGTCAGTACCTGACCAGCCGGGGTGTGGTTCGTACGTTGGTTTGCGTTCGGCCAACAGTAACAGCCTGGTTGATCAGGCCCTTATCCACCATGAGGCCTGCTCACAGACCAGGCCACGGGGGCGTTGACCCCCGGACCCCTTTCCTTTACACTCCAGGTAACACCTGTCATGCACATTGCTACACACCTGTCATACACACTGCTACACACTTTTGATACACACTGCTACACACCTGTGGCACATTGCTGCACACCTGTGGTATACTCTGCTACACATCTGAGGTGATGACTGTGGTAATGGTGGTGAGCTAACGGATGGGTTATCATGCGTGGGTGCTGTGTACACAACTGTGGAGTAGACACACTCAGTGGCCACTTAGGTACACCTGTTCCTTAATGCAAATATCTAGTCGGCCAATCACGTGGGAGCACCTCAATGTCTTGAAGTACGCAGACTTGGTCAATAGATTCACTTGTGGTTTAGACTGCCAGAAGACCCCACCAGTTTCCACTCCTGTCAACTAAGATCAAAGCAACTGAGGCTACAGTGTGTACAGACCTACAAAATCTGGACAGTTGAAGATTCGAAAAACGTGGAATGGAAGATTCACAGCATGAATGGGCAGCCGATTAATCTGCAGCAACTGACTGATGCTATCATGTCAACATGGACCAGGATCTCTTAAGAAATGCTTCCAGCATCTTTTTGAATCCATTCCACGAAGAATTCAGGCTGTTCTGGAGCAAAGGGAAGCCCTACTCAGTACTAGAAGGGTGTGCTTAACAAAGTGGCCAGTGAGTGTATCACTCAGAATATACCCTCTAGGAAGGAGACCCTCCAGTATAGAG
>WNWK01041981.1:0-16193 GCA_009830355.1 Cherax destructor | reverse complement strand
GATTGCTCCCATTACCTCTAAAAGTGTCCAGACGGCTAACAAAAATCCTCCATCCCACCCCGGGGGGTTTTTTATGTTATCAGCTATAATCGACTCTGGAAATTTTGGGCCTTTAAAAATATGTTAGACTTATTGGGCGGAAATTTTGGGATGGTAACGACTTGCCCCCCCTGCTTTTAGGAATTACATTAGCCATCTTCCACGTATCCGGCCCCACACCTGTTTGAAGAGATAGGTTAAAAATGTTTTTAAAAGGGGTTCAAGAGTTCTATTTTTTTTCCCTTTAAAAAACCCCCTTGAAAAAGCCATCAGGGTTAATGTTTTTTTTTGCTTCAAACGGTCTATCGTTTGATAACCCTTTTCGCTAGACTTGATACAAAATAAATTTATTTTTCTTCGGGCCCACTAAAATCCCTTTTAATTTTTTGGGATATTATTGTCCCCTTCCGGGGGAAAAAACCGAGAGAAAATAATTATTAAAAATAAAAAGCACATTTACCTTTTTTGTCAGAAAAGATCCCCAAAAATTTTTTTAAAAGGGGCCCCTTTTTATTCTAACTTTTGTTCTATACACCTAAAAAAATTTTTTTGGGGTTTTTTTAAACCCCAGCAACTTTAATTTCGTGCCCCGTTTAGCTTTTTTTCCCCCCCTTTTTTAACGTCCCTCTTAATGTCAATATACTGACTAAAGATGCCCCTTTTCCCCTTTTGATACGCCTAAAATTTTTCCCTTCGCCCTAAAAGATTTTTTGGACCCTATTATTCATTTTTTTTGGGCATTTTATTGATTTTAATTTTTTTTGAGATAAAGGGTTTTTTTTCAGCATGTATAGTGTTCGGGAAAACCCATCTTTTGATAGTTTTTTCACCCCCCAGCCCAAACGGGTGGATAAGGGCTCTAAGTCCATTGAAATCTGCTAAACGAAAAGGGGGGACCGTTACTGAGTTTTTCCCCGGGGAAAGGAAATTTTTCCCTTTCAATGCCAAAGGAAATTTTTTTTTGTGGTCGCTTGCGCCGAGTTCCTTTTTGAAATTTTTAAATTATTAACAAGGGCCCCTTGTTTCCGAACTAAGTCAAGCAGGTTATTTCCCTTGGGGGGTTCTGTCACAAACTGCTTAAAAAAAAAAAAACAATTTTTAACTATTTCCCAAAAATTTGTTAGATTCTAAATTCCCAGTCAAAATTCCAATCAATTTGCCCAAATTTTTAAGTCACCCAGAATAACCAAAAATCGAAAGGGGCCCCAACAATTTCCCCCCCCAATAGCCCCGGGGCCCAAATCTAAGTTTGGGGGGTATATCCCCCCAAAAAAATTTTTTTATGCCCCCTTAAAATTTATCCAGACAGACTTGTATGAGGAAATGGGGGCCCCCGAAACCCCCTAGAAAGGGGGGAATTGGGGGATAATTGAGGTGTATAAATGAAAAACAGGAATAAATAAAGGGATGTAAATAGATAAAATATCTGGGATTGACAGGACTCGCAAAAAGGGTTTTTTTGGGTAAACGTTTCCGGGAAAGGGGAAAAAAAGCATTTTTAAATTTTAGTTGGGCGGGTGAGTGGCAACCCGAGAAATTATGGGGCAAAACTTGTGTAGTTTTAAAAAAAGTGGGGTAAAAAGGGGGAGGGGGGGGTGATTTGGGGGCCTTTACTAGCTTGTGCTACAGGTCAGATCCTGCTCCCTTCCCCTTTGAATGTAACCTGACCTGGGGGTCGGGGTTGCCTTGGGGGACCCCTTTACTTGTTCGCATGGGGGAAGTAAGGGCCGCCTTTTTAAAATTTCCTTTTTTTTTATGTTCTTTGTTTTTATAGTTAATTATATATTTTTTAACTTGGTAGTCATTTTTATATATTTTTTTTTCCCTTTTTCCCGTTATTTTTGGGTTTTTTTTATTTTGTTGGCACTAAAACCCCTTAAAATTTTTGTTTTTAAATTTTGTAAAATCGTTTGGTTTTTGCACTTTTATCATAATTTCTGTTGTATTACATCTGGTGGCATTTTATTTTTTCCGATTTCGGCGCCTCACAATTGGGAGGGTGTGGGGGGTTTTTGGGGGGTTTTGGGTTAGTGGGGGTGGGGGGGGGTTTGGGTTTGGTTTTTTGGGGTGGGGGGGAATTTTTTGGAACCCTAATTTAAGCCCCACTTTCCGAGAAAAATTTTACAGTTCCTTTTTGAAGAACTTGAAAGTTTCGGCTTTCAAATATAGCTAATCATCTTTTTCCACTGTGGGGCAAGACTCGGGGGGAAAGAAGGGGGGTGAGGAAGGGGCCCCGGGGATGGGGCTAACCAAAAAGAAAACAGACGATAAACAATATATTTTTTTATTTCGTAACGATTTCGCTTAACTAAAAATTATTTTTTAAAAATTTTTAAATTTTTTCCCCTATGATTTTTTAATGGTGGGGGGGGGCCCTTTTGGGTTTTGGGAAAGGTTACAATGGGGGGGGGCCTTTTTTTGATGCCCGTGGGGGAGTTGTTCCTCGAAAGGTAGGTGGCTTCATTAAGGGAATTATTAAACGTTATATGGAGGATAAGGAAAGGGGAAAAATCTTGGACCATCACAAAAAAAAACAGAAGAGACCAGAACTAAAACTGGGGTAAGTTTTGAAAATTTTTGGGGGTACATGTGGGTTGTATTTTATGTTTTTAAAAAAAGGGGAAAACTATATGCAAAATAAAATAGTAAATATTCAAAAAAAAAATCCCCCCAAAAAAATAAAGGAAAAATAAAATATTTAATCAAAAAAACACGAAAAAGGGGATAATTATCTTTTTAAAATTTGCATTGTAAATGTGGATTTCGGAACATTGTTTTTTTTGAGATTTATCTCAGGGGTACGGGGTCCCAAAAGTTAGAAAATTCAGTCCTCTTTTTTCCGCCAGAGGAGTTGGCTTAAAAAGTGGTATTAGCTTTTGGGGAAATGCAACTTTTTTATAGATGAGGAGGACAGGTTTGGGGTTATGGTCACTGTACCCTGAGACACTGGGGTCTGAATTAATACAATTATGTTCAAAAACTAACGGAATCTAAAAGGGGGTTATTTGCGGGGGGAGTTATGAATTGTTTAAAAATTTTAGTAAAAAAATCGAATGTAATTTTTTAATAACTTGCATAAATTGCAAAAAAAAAAGTAGTATGGGATAGATCAGCGGGGGAATATTTAAAAACGGGAAGAAAAGAGAATTCTGATTTTAAAAAAGGGTTTCCCCCGGTATATTTGCCCCCTTTTGGTAAAAATTTGTTTTTTATTGAGTTTCCCGCCTCATGTAGGGCCATTGCCTTTTTTTTTGGGGTTTTTTTATAATCAATCAAAAGGTTTCCCCCTGTTTTTTTTCACATCTTTTGTAAAATCTCCAGTTTCAATCTGTTTTTTTCCCCAAATCTGCGATCTGCGGGTTTTTTTTTTTCGACTTAAAAATAAAAAGAGCACCTTTTCCCGGGGTCCTTGTCCATATTTTTTTTCATTACACTACAGATAACTTTCTTTTGGAAAAACCCTTACAGTCTTTTCTTTTTAAACTTTCTCCTCGGTAAATTCCCCCCATTCCGAACTGGCATCTCTTTTCCCCTTCCCCTCCTCCTCTTTTTTTGGGGAAATCATTTCCTCGGGGGGGGGCCCCCACATTTTAAACCCCTTTTTCGTGGGTGAGAGTTGGGAGGTTGTCTCATTTCTTCCCTAGTTTTTTAAAAAAAAGGGGACTCCCACCATTTCAACCCCCACCAAACTCTTTTATGTATGGTTTTTCTTTTTCTGTCAACCACAAACCCTTTTGGGCCCAGTGCTCCCTAATTTACATGAAGGATATTTTCCTTTTTCTTCATACGTATTATTTTCGACCCCCTCTAGCCCCACGGGGGAGTTTGAACGGAAAAATTCGGCCATTTACTCGTCAAACTGTTTTTAGAGAAGAACCTTCTCCTTTATCCTCAACTGCTGAGCTATTACAAACTATATTTGTCCTCGCTTTTAACTGCAGCCCCCGGGAAAACAATCCCAAAAATTCAGATAGGCACCTTCCCCAAAAGGGCCTTTGGTGTCTTAAAACCGTTAAAAAAGGGGTTTTAAACGTACTACATGAGGTCGATATATTTATAACGGGGTCACAGAGAGACTTTTTGTTTTTTCCCGGGGAGGGCGGTTGCCCGACGTACCATCCGAGAAGTTAAACCCCTTTTCCCCTTTCGATTTCCCGTTTTAAAAAAAATTTTTTGGCAAAAGCTTTCCAGATCCGTCTCCGGCTCAGGGGGTTTTTGGTGTTAGCATAGCAGGCCCTCTTAAAAAACCAAAGGGAAATTTTGGAAAAACATCTTGTTTTTATTTCCGGGGACCCCAAAAATGCCCCTTTTTTCCCCTTTGCTGCCTTTAGACTTTTTTTTTGCAGGGAAGAGTCTTACAATGTGCTTTTGGCAAGCGAGTCAACACTTTTTGCTTTGGGCCCGATGGCATTCATATTCGTATACTTTGCATTTACATCCGTCAGTCCTCGCAGTCCTCGTACGTCTTATTAATCTTATTCGGTCACATGGAGTTTTTCCCCAAAATTGTAGAAAAAATGCCGTTGTTCTATCTTTTCGTAAACCAAGTACTTAACCCCCTGATGCCGCACACTACCGTCCCATTGCTCGTACCAGTGCGGGGTTTTCAAGTTGATGGAATATCTCAAATAGACGTTTGGTCCCAAATTTGGGGTTTTGATACATATGTTCGTAATGCCTTTGCTAGTAACCACTCAGTTATTGCAGTCTTTTTTTTTCTTAAAAGGCCTATGATACTACCAGATATAAATATCTTTGCCCAAGCTCATTCCTTTGGCCTCCAGGAATGTAAAAAAAAAAAAATTTTCCCTTTAAAAACTTTTTTATCTGAGACATTTCCGTATTCGTTTAATAATTCACTTTCCGGGACTTGATCCCATCCATTATCAAGGGAATTTTTGTTTATATCTAGGTGCTAATTTCGCTCCTTCCCCGTCGAGACCTATATTCAGAGGCGAAATTCCATCCTTTTAACGATCACCGTGATGCCCATTGGGGGCTGTTATTTTGTCTACTATTTTTTTCCTTCACGATCCTTCTACATACTGGGTAGTAACGGACGGGTTTGTAGAGGTCCATTATTTGTTCGCCGCCCCTGATCACTTCGTCCGTATTCTTTTGGTCCTCACACACTTTTGACTTTCTTAAGTTGCCCCTTTTTTATGTTCATTTTAGCATCTAACTTTTCTTTTCCCCCCTTTGGGGAAATTCCGACAGTTAGGTCTGTTCTTCCCACTGCCGGGGGGAAAATTTTGCTCCTTTTTTTTTTAACCACTTCCGGTCTCATTCTCGGGTTTTTTCAGTTTACACTGATTGTTCTAAATCCACTGACAGAAACCCGCAGTGTATCCAGACAGTGTTGGCGGGGGGTCATTAACTAGACCCCCTAGCATCTTCACAGCTGAACTGTATGCAGTTTTTTTAGGGGAATTATCCGTATTGGGTCGTGGCCTACCTCATCGTTTGTTGTAGTCTCACACTCTCTTAGTGTTTTGCAAGACATCAAAAATTTAATTGCTTTACCTCCTAGTTGTTCGTATACAACTATGGTTGCCGTATTTCTAGCCAAAACAATGAAATCGTCTTCTGCAGGGTCCCGGCCATGTTGATGTTCGGGGGAACGAGCAGACGGACAAAGCTGCATGGTGAGAGGTATGACCTTCCAGTTTCTTATATAGGTATTCAATTCTCAGACTATTTTGCTGTAATCTCTGTTTGTTTTTGAATCGTTGGCAATAACGTTTGTCTGAGTTGATTCATAAAAAATTACATTCTATCAAGCCGAGTTTAAGATCGTGGTCTTCTTCTCATCATCGATGTCGTGGTTGGAAGATGGCGTTTTCCCGTCTTCGCATGGGGCCCCACTTTCACTCATGGTATCCGTGAGGGCCCCAGCCCGCTGGCTGCGTCATTCTTGTAGGATTTGGTGGTTTTGGGGGGGTTTAAAACGTCTTGTGGTTCTCGTCACCTTTGAGGCGGGCCAGAACAACATGGGTTCGAGTCCTTGGCGGGGCACAGTGTTGGTATTAATCAATACTATTTCGTAAATGGTTACAATAGCAGCCTGGCAGATGAAAGAGTGATAGTCTGGCAGATGAAAGAGTGGCAGCCGGGAAGATGAAAGAGTGGCAGCCTGGAAGATGAAAGAGTGGCAGCCTGGCAGATGAAAGAGTGGCAGCCTGGCAGAGGGAAAGAGGGGGGCAGTCTGGCAGATGAAAGAGTAGCAGCGAGGCAGAAAAAAGAGTGGTAGTCTGGCAGATGAAAGGGGGCAGTCTGGCAGATGAAAGAGTGGCAGCCTGGCAGATGAAAGAGTGGCAGTCTGGCAGATGAAAGATGGCAGCTGGCAGATGAAAGAGGGAGCCTGGTTTAGATGAAAGAGTGGCAGTCTGGCAGATGAAAGAGTGGAGTCGGGGTGGATGAAAGAGTGGCAGTTGGCAGATGAAAAGTGGAAAAGTCTGGCAGATGAAAGAGTGGCAGCCTGGCAGAAAAAAAAGGGGTGGCAGTCTGGCAGATGAAAGAGTAGCAGCGAGGCAGATAAAAGGGGTGGTAGTCTGGTAGATGAAAGAGTGGCAGTCTGGCAGATGAAAGAGTGGCAGTCTGGCAGAAAAAGAGTGGCAGTCTGGCGGGGAAGGGGAAAGAGGGGGGGAGTTTTTGGTAGATGAAAGAGGGAAAGGTCTGGCAGATGAAAGAGTGGCAGTCTGGCAGAGGGAAAGAGTGGCAGTCTGGCAGATGAAAGAGTGGGCAGTCTGGAAAGATGAAAGAGTGGCAGTCTGGTAGGTGAAAGAGGGCAGTCTGGTAGGTGAAAGAGTGGCAGCCTGGCAGATGAAAGAGTGGCATTTCTGGCAGATGAAAACCCAAAAAAATTTTTTTTTATGACAGAAAACTCAAAATTTTTTTAAATTTAAAAAATTTTTCCGATATTATCCTAAAAACCATAAGATTTTTCGAAAGGCAAAAATGACATGCCCATGCACTCGTCCCTTGGGGCCCCGACTCATGGAACTCTGTGTTCCTAAGAACCGAAGGGGAAACCCCCTTTTAAAGTGCCAAAGACATTCTATGGAAAGGTAGCATGGACCCCAGGGTTTATCCCACAGTCACTAAAACAAATAGGGCCCCCTCCAAAAAGGTGGAAGAAAAAACAACTAACGTTTTGTATCATAAAAATCTTTGAAAGGGTCCAAAGAAGCAAGATTTACCATCCATCTAGATATCCAATTTGGGGTTTTCACAACCCAAGGAAACACGGGGTTTTGAGCAGGCCGCTCCTGCCTTTTCCCCCAAATACTGCACCACTATGACGGTCTTAGATGCACTGGAGGACAAACAAAAAGGAGATGTTGTTTTACAAAATATGCAGAAGCCTTCGACAAGTGTGACCATGGTGTAATAGCGCACAAAAATAGTGATAAAAAAAATTAATAGAAAATTGGGTAGATGAATTTTTTTAACTTCCTAACAAATAGAGCACAAAGTGTAATACTTAAACAGAGTAAAGTCTAAGGGAGCCACAGTGAAAAGCTCTGTTCCACAAGGCACAGTACCCGCCCCCATCCTGTTTCTTATCCTCATATCTGCACACAAATTTTACGGAAAACAGCACCATTCCTTTTCCCTTTTGGGAAAGACAAACCTGAATTTGGGGTTTACAGGGATCAAAACCCATGGGTGCCCCCGAAAGATCCGGGTCAGCAACAAAAAACGGTCTTTTTCAAACAATGCAAATTTAATGAAGAAAACCCCGTTTGGGAAAGGAAAAAAGGGAAAAAGGGCCCCCGAATGAAAAAAAATTTCCCAAACCCAATAGAGCGAAAAAAATTAAGTTAAACCCGGGAGTGATAATGTCAGAGGATCTCATTTTTTTAGAGATCACAACAATGTATCTATCATATCTTCTAAGGAAAATGATAGGATTGTTGGGGTTTGAAGAGTATGTTGAATTTTATTCGGTGTATGTCACACCCCCCTAGGCTGCCTCCCAATCAGCGAACCCCATGCTAAGGGTTTAACGATCAATAGGGGGTTTCCCCCATTAAATCAGTACTTTGATTCATTGGCCAATCACAGGCAAGCCCACCAAAGCTAAAGCAACGAGGTTCACTTTTGTCAACGAATTGGAAAAGACCTTTTCTGAGCTGCTGGTTACACGGTGTGCCCCCCTGGCTTCTGCCTGCCATCTTTTGTCACCCTGTGGTACACTTAATATTCCACCCTGTACGTTTAATGTACATAAGTTTACATATTTGTATATATTTGGCAAATTATATCTGTTGAAGTAAATGCAGGTCGTATTCTGTTGTTGAGTTTTGTTTGCTCCACTTTGAATCCCATTACGACCAGGGTCACAGGCCATACTATACCTGTGTTTGTAATAGATGGATAATGAGAACCTTCAAAGATAGGGATGCAAATCCCAAGATGATTCTTTTCAAATTGCTTGTTTTCTAGGCTGGAATATTGCTGTACACTAATGGCCCTTTCAAAGCAGGCGAAATTGCAGACCTGGAGAATGTACAGAGAATTTTCACTGCACACATTAGTAAGATAAATTACCGGGAACGGTTGAAGTCCCTTCATTTTTGCCCCCGGGAATGAAGGCAAGTAAGAAAGATGATAATATACACTTGGAAAATCCTAGAGGAAATAGTCCCAAATTTGCACATGAAAATCACTCCCTACGTAAACAAAAGACTGGGCAGGAGATGCAACATCACCCGATGAAAAGCAGGGGCGCGACGAGCACCCTAAGAAACAACATAAGTGCCAGAGGCCCAAGACTGTTCAACTGCCTCCCGGCATACTTAAGGGGATTACACATAGACCCCTGGCTGTGTTAAGAAGGGGCGGGACAGGCACCTTAGTTAGTACCCGACGAGCCGGGCTGTGGTTCATACGTCAGTTTGCATTCGCCAGCAGTAACAGCCTGGCTAATCAGGCTCTGATCCACCGCGAGGCCTGGTCAAAGACCGGGTCTCGGGGCGTTGATCCCCTAAACCCTCGCCAGGTATACTCTAGGTTTACTTCCTACAATTCTAATCCATCTTATTCCACAGCGTCTCTCACCACCCCTGCCTCCGTCACCCCTGCCTCTCGTCACCCCTGCCTCGTCACCCCTGCCTCTCGCCACCCCTTGCCAGTCGCCACCCCTGCCTCTCACCACCGTCTGCTTCTCGCCACCCCTGCCTCTCGCCTTCCCTTGTCTTCCTTATACCACCCCTGCTCATATTCATATCACCCCTACCAACCCTTCTCACAGCCCTGTGTACCCTTTAAAAACTCCCTCCTTCTCTTCTCGCCATTCCTGCCAATATTTCTACGTATAAATCTCTAGTGGAAGGAAGGAGGGGTAGGGGTCGTCCTTGGAAAGGTTGGAGGGAAGGGGTAAAGGAGGTTTGGTGTGCAAGGGGCTTGACTTCAAACAAGCGTGCGTGAGGGTGTTAGGAGCGAGTGGAGACAAATGGTTTTTATGACAAAGCAACATTTATGAAGGGATTCAGGGAAACCGGTTAACCGGACTTGAGTCCTGAAGATGGGAAGTACAGTGCTTGCACTCTGAATGAGAGGTGAGGATATGTTGCAGGTTTTGAACTGTAGTGTATGCGCTCTAGCGAGACAGTGATGGAGTGAACGATGATGAAAGTGTTACTTCTTTTCGGGTCACCTGCCTGGTGAAAAACGGCCGATGTACCGATAAAAAAAATTCTCACGACCCCCAGCCTATTCCTCTCGCAACCATTACGTATAGTTGCTTCCCAGTTTGTTGCTCACACTGCGCCAGTCATGCTCGCCAGTCATGCTCGCCAGTCATGCTCGCCAGTCATGCTCGCCAGTCATGCTCGCCAGTCATGCTCGCCAGTCATGCTCGCCAGTCACTCGCCAGTCATGTCAGACTGCTCGCCAGTCATGCTCGCCACATGCTCGCCAGTCATGCTCGCCACTCATGCTCGCCAGTCATGCTCGCCAGGCATGCTCTCCATGCAAGCATTATGTAGCTTTAAATGTTAGAAAAGTTAGTTTCAGTTATAAACATTTGTTAAAGCCCTTTATTAATAGACAAAATAAAGTCGTATCAAAAGCAAAGTTATAAACAAACATAGCAATAATAACTTTGTAATTAATAATTACAATGTGATCAATCATCTACACTAATGAGCAAATTACTCTGCATATTTCCGCAGTGAGTTGGTTGCAATCAACAAAGGAGATAAAACTGCTGTGCAACATTTTAAATGAGAACTTTGTTATGTATTATTGTTTATATAAAAATCATAATGACATCCACCATTTAATACTCAAGATAAAATTGAAAGCAAAGTGGTAAGTAATTACCTCATTTAAAACATAAATAACCAAATGATTATCAAATAATTTTCAATGAAAAAAACTTTGTCCTAAAAATGCTGATTTTCTTAGTCTTTTAGAAGCTGAGGTACTGCAAGTAAGACAGTTACCATCTCGGTACCCCAGCCTTCCCCTCTTACTATCCCAGCTACCTAGCCTATCCCTTTTCACCGCTCCAGCTACCCCTATAACAACCTCAGCCTATCTTATCACTTCTCCACACCCTAGCCTACCTCCTCTCACCACTCCAGCCTCTACCTATCACCACTCCAGCCTCTACCTCTCACCACTCCAGCCTCTACCTTTCACCACTCCAGCCTCTACCTATCACCACTCCAGCCTCTACCTCTCACCACTCCAGCCTCTACCTTTCACCACTCCAGCCTCTACCTCTCATCACTCCAGCCTCTACCTCTCATCACCTGCAATTCCTACTCTCAAAACTACTATCATACAGACCTCACTACTCCAGTCTTCCCACTCGAACCATTCCATCATTCCTATTCACAACCCCAGCCTGCTCCTAGCACCACCCCCAGTTTACCCCACTCACAACCCCAGCCTGCTCCTAGCACTACCCACAGTCTACCCCACTCTCAACCCCAGCCTGCTTCTCTCACCACCCCAATCTACCCCACTCACAACCCCAGCCTGCTCCTAACACCATCCCCAGTCTACCCCTCTCAACCCCAGCCTGCTTCTCTCACCACCCCAATCTACCCCACTCACAACCCCAGCTTACCCTCACATCACACCAGTTTCTCTCTCACCCCAGCTACTTGAGAGTGCTAACTTGTTAAATTTTGTTGTCGTGTTTTTGTTTGAGTTGAGCCAGACCTTAAGCTGCTTCACCTGTCACCCATGAAATCTCTCACTAGATCAACACCTCCCTTTGCTCTCCCGTATCTGCTGCCTCTTTCCAATCTGCTCTGCACTCTAATTGCCTTCTCTCTGGTTTCCACTCTGCTGTCTCTCAGCTCTCCAATTTGTTGACTCTGCTCTCACGTGTCTGCTGTCTTTCTTTTATCTCCATAGATGTAAAGCGCGAAAAAGGAAGAAAGAGGTGAAATTGTATTTAGAGAGGCAAGAGTCCGACTCATCAATGAGGCTGTGAACTGAAGACCAAACTGCATTGTTCATTTATTTCTAGAAATTACACTTCTAACACCCGGAAGTTCATGAAGCTTCTCTAACTGGCGTCCAGATTTCCTGCTTATTCTCTTCAAGACTTTAATAGCCACTTCTCATCATGATACATGTGAACCGTAGACTTACAATATTATCAAGAATTTTCATTTTCCTGTACTACTCAAGAAGAGTTCAGAAGGAGATTGAAATGGACAGTCATTTTTATATTATATTTTTGTGCGAAATTCGTTGATTCTCCGTTATTCTTAAGTCTTGAAGGAGAGGGCGGAAAGATAGATATAGAGTAAAGGGGAAGACCTGTAACTTGATACAGGGTAGGCATACAGTTGCTTGAAGTTGCAAAGCTTAATAGACAATACAATAAGAATGTCAGCAGAAGTATACTTACCTTCAGTACTTTTCTGAGAAACATAGATACATTCAAAGAACTTAGCAAAGTCACAGATTCTACCAAATCTACATTACCAACAACCTGAAAGGTAAGTCTAATTTAATGCTGAAGCCTCAGTGGTGTAATATTCAGCCTCATGCATAAGTACATAAGTTACGTTAGACCTAGACTGTAGATTAATTAGCCTAGTATATACGATTATCTTCAACTAGGCCTATCCAATTACACCACAGAGCCTGACACTGGCCCGGAGGGCAGGAAGCCTACTTACTGCCTGCCTCATCTGTCACACATAAGTTCACGTAGTCGAAGCTCTCGTCCTCTCTCTAACCAGGCGTTAAATTGTGACTGTAAACAAGGTTTTCACGTGATTCCTGAACCATTACCTGACCTCTCACACTCGACACATATCAAGGTGGTGAGTGACTGTTATCTGACATTAATAGGTATGTTAATGAGTTACTGCCCACGAGGAAGGTGTACCCACTGACACCTACAGGAGACCTGAAATACTCTTACGCCCGGATCATCGACTGCTTTCGCCTAGATAGAGGTAAGAAATCCTATGTTATCAAGTGATGCGATGACAGTTTCTTGGATTGGATTCAACTAATGACCTGATCGGAGAATCAGCTAATCAAATCGCCAAATATAACGTCCTTTTCTAGACAATTACATCGTCATGTGGATTTCCTTGTATATTTATATATATATGTCGTGCCGAATAGGTAAAACTGGTCAATTAGTAAGAACTCATTTAAAATTTAGTCCTTTCTAAAATTTTCTCTTGTACGTTTAAATATATATATATTTTTTATTTATGTTAATGTAAAATTATTAATTTTGTACCAAAAGAACCTTAGAAAACTTAGCTAACCTTAATATAACAAACACAGTTTAATTTAGCCTCATCCAACTAAATATATTTTAGATAAGTTTACAATAATTTAATAATGAACAAACACAATGAAATATTAGATTAATCCAACTAGGTATATTTTACACCATAGGAAGGTTAGCATAGGCACCACTGTGTCCACAAATGCAAGTTTTTACAGACGAATCTTCAGCTTGCATTTGTGGACACAGTGGTGCCTATGCTAACCTTCCTATGGTGTAGAAATATACCTAGTTGGATGAATCTTATTGAAGCTAGCTGGCCCATTGGCTTACGCGACAATGAAATATATTTTTTTTCGTTAGGTTCAGAATGATTTTTTGCGAAATTATTGCATATAAATTTTTTCGCTTGCCTTATTCGGCAAGAAGAGCGTTGTTATTTAAGCCAAAATCGCACGTTTTACCTATTCGGCACGACATATATATATATTTATATACATACATATTGTTTTTATATATATTGGGAGGTACGACCTCTAGAACTTGCTGGGGACCCTCATCCTCAGAGAAGACAATAAACGTACCTCAGGGAAAACTCGAGGTTCTCCCCGCTAGCTGTTTGAATATTTTCTTCTACCACTCCCTATATATATTGGATGAGTGCTTTATTAATAGACAGAATACATTGAAGGAAAACACAAACATGAACATGAATACATTGGTACAAAATATCAAAGATTATGAATATCTTCCAGCTCCTCCGAAGCCGGACGCGAGCCCAGTACGCAGTACGCATTTACCCTCTGGATGGCCACGCTGAGGCGCTGGAACATGAAAGTGGCTGCCCTTGGGTCCCTGGTGGTGTCGATGAGTCTGAAATCCAGTTCTTTGAGGAAACGTGTTGCATTTTTTTCCCATGATCCCAAGGTCTCTGATCCCACTGGGACAAATTGATACTGTTGGCTTATGTCCCTGTACTTGCCGATCTTGTACTCCTCTCTGTGGTCAGCAGCTCCTCCTGTCGCCCGACACTGTGATGGATATAGGTGTCAGCCAGTGTCGACACAGGTATAGTCCCATGGTAAGAGCTTGCCATTCTTCCAAGGATAGATGGTGATCCCGTCGGGGCGGTTTGCTGGGTTGTGGGCATTGTTGGCTGCTAGTGATCGGGGCTCTCTCTCGGCTGGGCATCCAGCTGTAGCAAGGGTTCTCTTTATGATGTCGTTGACTTCATTGTGTCTTATGCCAGCCCTTGGTTTTGGAACAGTTAAGACCATGTAGACCATATTGGTCGGCTTGCGCATGCTGCAAATACACGTATATTCCGTGTGAATTGGGGCAGCAAGGCGCAGAGCCACTGCAAACGAAGGGTCTTAGGGTCGAGGCGTGTTCCCATGGCCGAAATGGAACTGTTTGGAGGAAGTCCCCAGAGTGATGTGCACTCACAGCTAGGAGACGGGCAGTCTCCTGTCTGATGTTACAACCCTAAGCATGTTGGCAAGTATCTTTTCAGTGATGGGGCCGTCCCAGCTTGACTGTTTGTAGGCCAGTTCTTCACTAGGTTTTGGTGATGGAGCAGCAAGAGTCTCCCATTCAGTGATGGCACTGGTGTAGCTAGGGTCCTGTATTCCTGCTGAATCACTGAGGTTGTCTGGAAGAATTTGTTTTATTAGCTCATTTGATGCTATGGAAGAGGATAAGAAAGCTGGTAGGGCAATCTGGGAGGATTTGTGTACTCCCAGCCCCCAAGCCCTGACTGGAAGTGAGGCTTGCAACCACTGTCCATCTCGAGGAAAGATTCAATACACTCTCTAGCATGGTCTTGAGGAGAGAGTCATATTCTTGAGTTTCGGACTGCTGAAGGCTGGGGAGCATCTCAGGAAGTATGTAAGTTTGGGATTGACAGGCACCTGGTGAGTAGGTAGAAGGTATCATGTGTATCGATGTCTTTCATCCTGCCTTCCATCGTCCTGAGGTCTGAGATTTTTTTCCAGGACCAGATCGATGGCATTGGGCCCAAGAGGAGCACCAAGGAGAGTGCTGTTGGCTGATCAATGGCTCGTGCCCTGGTAAAACAGCCTAATGTTCTGGATCATCTGTGGATTGGTAGAACTATTTCCATTTGGTGGGTTTAAGATAGGCCCAGGCTCCTACCATATCTTTAATTTTCCTGATGTCCCCTAGGAGAGATTCTGTAGTGCCAGCTAGGGTGCTATCATCCAAGAACCAGATATTGAGTTCACTGGACAGCGCTTCTGTGACTTCCTTGATAACTAGACAGAATAGAAAGGGGCGAGAGGGTCCCCTGTTGCACACCCTACACGAGTCAATTTCATGGTCCCCAAACAATAGTTTAGAAGCCAACTATAACACGATTCTATGAAGGATAGAGGGAAGGAAGTGTCTAGAAACTTGAGAGCAGCATCCTTCTGACTGAGTTGAAAGCATTGGCAAAGTCCAATTTGATCAAGGCTTTTTCATTGGGCATGTTGTTGATGTATACTGTGCTGCATGGGCAGCTGCTTCACAGCCTTGTTGAACACCAAAACCGAGCTGAGTTGGTTTCAACATTGAGGCAACATCTTGACTCACCATTCGTACTGCAGCCTTGGCAACTAGGCGCCGAAGGGTGTTGCCCACTGCAATGGGCTGATTCCTCCATCCTTTTTCCGGAGGGCACACAGTGAGGCACCAAAGAAAAGGGGTGTAATGGCCTCTGGGACACGGCCAGCCAGGCACACATTGAAAAATTTGGTGAGTTCAGACAGCAACCTCTCTGAAACCTCACCAATGCTGGATTGAGCATTTGTTTTAAGTGTTGTGGCCTTAAACCGGTGAAACCTCCTGCTGAGCCTGTGAAATGACATAGCAGCTTTATACACATCAGCGTCCTGTAAGGTTAAATGTTCTTCACCTGCTGCAATGTCAAGAGGTCTTGTTGGTACTGGGAGCCCTGAGTGGATGTTTGTCCTTCAGGGCTTGTGCTGTAATGACGTCCTTAGAGCGATGGATCCTCACTGGTTATAAGCCTCAGTGCTCCAATAGTATTACCCTCTTCTATTTTTCTGCTAATTTGGGCCCTGATTTTTGAGGCGTCAGGTGTCCTGTTGTTGGCATTTGCCCGCGGGTGTTTGCGCCCTGGAGGGAGACGACGAGGTTGTCATCTCTAGGGAATGCATTTATTGCCCTAATAACATATGTTGCTAGTGACTTGTCCTCCTTGGTGGGACAGCCAAACAAGCATTGCCAAATAGCAGTAGGTTGTGCCAGGATCCGTTGTTTGCAGGAGCATCGTTGACTTTCTTCAAGAGGTCAGCGAATTTGCTGGCAGCTTGATGGCGAGCTGCTTTGTGTCAGCGTCCTGGTGGATGTTAATTTGATTGCAGATTTTAGGTCCTCTGTAGAGGTGAAGTCAGGGTAGCTGTCAGTCTGT
>WNWK01041980.1:0-16194 GCA_009830355.1 Cherax destructor | reverse complement strand
TAATTCCCCTAAGTGGTTGGGGGTCGACTCGCCCCGGCCCCCCTCTTCCTTCTGCTATTTTGGACCCTTCAAAATTTGGAAGGGTTATTCCTAAAAATTACTGACACCTGAATGCTGCATCCTTTCCCCTCTTTTAAAAAATGCCGATATCTTTTTTTAAAGCATCTCCGTGAACACTAGAAAGGATAGCCCTTCTAGCACCCAGCCTGTTACGGGTTTTTAAAAATCAATCTGGCCCCGTTACCCAACATTTTTTATATCTTAAGAGGATTTTTTTAAGGGTACTAACCAAACAGATAAATATTTAAAGGTTTTTAACAAAGTGGAAAATCTAGGGGAAAAGTAAATCAAAAAAAAGTTTTTAAATATCAATTGGTTGCCCCACACCCTCAAAGAACAAAAGAACATAAGAATGGGGAACCCCAGAAGGGCCCCCCATCAAGGGGTCCTTAAAAACCCCCACTACCTAAAATTTTTCCCCCCTCCACCAATCAAAACCCCCCCCCTCAATTTTTTTCCCAATTTTTTTTTAAAACCCCCCAAAGGTCCTGCCCATCCAATGGAAATTGTTCCCGATCTCAACTCGTTCAAAACCATACTTCCCATGTCCTTTTAAACTAAATTTTCCCCAATTTAAAACCTTTTTTCTGGTTCTTATTTGGGTTGAATCCTCATTTTTATTAATTCTCCTTTGTTTTCCCATCATCCCTTGTCCCCCATGATACCCCCCTCACTCGTCTCCCCCGGGGGGAATTCAACCTCTAAGTCTATCTTCATGGGGATTTCTTTTGAAATCATTTAGTCATTCTTCTTTTTATGTTCTCCAATGAATCTATATCCATCCTGTAGTAAGGAGCCCAAAAACGGGGCTGCATAACCAAATGAGGGTCTCCTGTGATGTAGAGCTGTAAAATAATTTTGGACTTCTGTTGCTTATATTTTAAATAAATCCTAGTAATCTGTTATTTTTGGGGCACACTTAGGCATGTTGTCTTGGCTTTAGTTCTCTTACCATGACCCCCAAGTCTTTTCAATTCTTATGATCAAGCCTCTTACCTATTTATAAATTGGGGGATTTTTCATTACCAAGGACTAGTACTTACACTTTCCCTGAACTTCATCTCCCTTTTCAGCCCAAAGACTTAAATTTTTGCCCAAAATCCCCCGGGGAGTTCACTGGTATCCTCCTAAAAAATGAATTATAGGGCCCTATCTTTGTATCATCAGCAAATTTATATGCCCTTGAAATTTCCCTTTCCCAAGGTCATTTATGTAAAATTTTGACAACAATGGGCCCAAAACTGATCCTTTGGGGGAAAACCCCCAGTGACTAATCCCCCTTTAGATTTGACCCCATTAAGAAACCCCTTTCTTTCATTGGTAAGTTAGTTGTTAGTTTGTCTTTTTAGCCCCATACCCCTCCTGTGGGGGGGGGATCAAAATTACAAGGGAAAAAGGGTCCAGGATGGGCCTAAAAAATTTAATGAGCAAATTACAAAAGGGAATGAACTCAGATGGTCACAATCATGACAAGTTACAAAGGTATTTGCAAAATTAAAAGGGGAAAATGGGTCCCGGCGGGAAAGTTTTTATATGAACAAGGCCTGGAGTCTCCTGGAGAGAATTCCGGGGTCAACGCCCCCCGGGCCCCGGGCCGTGACCAGGCCTCTTGTTGGACCAGAGCCCGATCCCGGCTGTTCTCTGGCCGCCCCGGGCCAACGGAACCCCAAGCCCGGCTGATCAGGTACCGACGGGGTGCCTGTCCAGTGCCTGTTGGCACCCGGGGCTTGGGGGTAACCCCTGATTTTGTGGGAGGCAGTTGAAAATCTTCCCCCCAACTTTTGTGTTGTCCCTCAACGTGCTAGTGGCACCCCTGCTCTTCATTGGGGAATGTTACATCGCCTGCCGAGTTTTTTGGGCTTTCAGGGAGTGATTTTTGTGCAAGTTTGGTACTAAGCCCCGAGAATTTTCCATGTGTTTTTAATAATGTATCTCTCCCGCCTGCGTTCTAGAGAGTACAGGTTTAGGAACTTCAAGCGTTCCCAGTAGTTGAGGTGGTTTATCGCACTTATGCGTGCCGTGAATTCCTCTGCATTTCAAGGTCAGCAATTTCACCCGCCTTGAAAGGTGCAGTTAGTGTGCAGCAATATTCCAGCCTGATAGAACAAGCGATCTGAAAAGTGTCAACATGGGCTTGGCATCCCTGGTTTTGAAGGTTCTCATTATCCACCCCTGTCATTTTTCGAGCAGATGCAATTTCACATTGTTATGGTCCTTGAAGGTGAGATCCTCTGACCGCTAATCATATTTTCGTATTTATTATTTCAATTGCATTCTATTAAAATAAAGTGTTTATTTTTCTTGTTATTAGTCTTTTCTATTATTCTTTTCCTGAGAAGATTGGCGACAACCTTCACAACGACATAAAAAAATACTGCGAGGAATTGACAAGTTGGACAGAGACAAGATGTTCCAGAGATGGGACACAGAAACAAGGGGTCACAGTTGGAAGTTGAAGACTCAGATGAGTCAAAGAGACGTTAGGAAGTATTTCTTTAGTCATAGAGTTGTCAGGAAGTGGAATAGTCTGGCAAGTGATGTAGTGGAGACAGGAACCATACATAGTTTTAAGACGAGGTATGATGCTCATGGAACAGGAGAGAGAGGATCTAGTAGCGATCGGTGAAGGGCAGGGCCAGGAGCTATGTATCGACCCTGCAACCACAAATAGGTGAGTACATGACGGAATGGATAGTCAGATGTGTCCCTGTTTGCAGACTATGTGAAACTAATGATGATACAAGCGGACGAGGATCAGGTGCTTCACAAGGGGATCTGAATAGGCTTCAAATGAAAAATGTTATGGTGATACCGACAAGATGAGAAAAAGCCTGGTACCGTTCAGAACACTTATTAGAACAAACTTTTCCTATAATAAATGTTCTGAACTTACATAAGTCTCTTTCTGGCTGCAGATTTTCAACACTGGTGCTCTGTGGATCCGACAAATAGCTCCTGGAGTTTAACCCCAGCAAGTGCAAAGTTATAAAGCTTGGGAAGGACAAAGGAGACCGCAGATGGAGTACAGTCTAAGAGGTCTAAGGCTGTAAAACTCACTCAAGGAAAAAGATCTTGGGGGAGATATAACCGAGCACATCTCCTGAGGTGCACATCAACCAAATAACTACTGCAGCATATGGGCGCCTGGTAAACCTGAGAATAGCGTTCCGACATCTAAGTAAGAAGTCACTCACTACACTGTAACCGTGTAGTCAGGCCCATATTGGAGTATGCAGCACCTGTAAGACACCCACACTTGGTTAAACACGTGACGAACGACACCAAGGAAGGTAAAAACGTTGTTGTTAGGGACAGCCAGGTTAGGTACATGGATAGGGCCTTCTGTTTGAATGATAGGAGTAGGAGACAGAGGGTTTGTTTTCCCTGGGGCTGGGATGGAGGATATTGTTAGCCGTCTGGACGACATCATGAGGTAATGGGAGCAATCCTATTGTCTCAGTGCTGGAGGCAACGGTTTGGCAGACGTAGGAGTGAGGACCTGACTAGCAGGTTTAGGTCAGCAATAGACATAATTAGGAAGAAGGGTGGGAACCCTGTCATATGTGGTATTTTCAAGGAGAGATTTGGGAAAATGAATGGCTGTCCAGGGCAATTGGTGTCAATTGTGGCTGGACAAATACTGTAAGGAAAATGCAGTAACATTCATTGACAACTGGGACCTCATCTATGGCAAAAAGACATGTATCCAGGGATGGGGTTCACTTATCTAGGTCTGGGGTGGGGGCACTGGCAACTGCAGTGGAAGGAGCTGTTAGGGCTTTAAACTAGAAATAGTTAGTGGTATGGGTTTTGGGGAAAAACAGTGAAGTCCCAGTGTAGTAATATTATATGTTCTAGGAGAACTAGTAATAGGCAGAATAAGTGGATACTGGAAAGCCAGTGGCACTAGATGACAAGGACAGTATCGGGAAGGGGGTGGGGTGGCACTCTATGTCGTGATCATTTAAATTGTTGCATAAAAACGGGCATAAAGTCTGAAATAATACATACAGAGTCTGTCTGGATAGAATTTTCAGAGGGGTGTGAAAAATTGATTTGAGGCATCATATATCGTCCTCCAAACTTAGATAGGAACAAGGGAGACTACTCTGGGAGGGGAATTTTTAAGGCCACAAGGCATGATAACGTAGTAATTCTAGGGACTTTTACTTTAGTCAGATTGATTGGAATTTCTTGACAGGGAATTTAGATTCTAACGACTTTTTAGAAGTTGTTCAGGATTGTTTTTTGAAGCAGTTTGTGACAGAACCTACAAGGGGAAATAACCTACTTGACTTGGTTCTGGGAAACAAGGAATCCCTTGTTAAGAAATTAGAAATTACAGAGGAACTCTGCACAAGCGACCACAAGTCAATTACCTTTAGCATTGAATGGATGTATGATGGTAGGGATAATTCAGTAACAGTCCCAGACTTTCGCTTAGCAGATTATAATGGGCTTAGAGAACACTTATCAACTGTGGACTGGGGTAACGAAGAGAGCTATCAATATGACAGCTTTCTTAACACTATCCAGGCTGCCCAAAGAACATTTATCCCGTATAAAGAAATTAGATCAAGTAGAAATGACCCAAAATGGATGAATAATAGGCTCAAATATCTTTAGGGGAGAAGAAAGAAATTTATAGGCGCATAAATAGAGGTGAGGGTCATCTTATAAATCAGATACTGACATTAAGAGGGACGTTAAAAAGGGTATAAGAAAAGCTAAACGGGACTATGAAATTAAAGTTGCTAGGGATTCAAAAACTAACCAAAAAGTTTTTTCCAGGTTTATAGAACAAAAAGTTAGGGATAAGATAGGTCCCCTAAAAATAACTCTGGGCAGCTTACTGGCAAGGAGAATGATATGTGCTCTATTTTTTAATTATTTTCTCTCGGTTTTCACACAGGAAGACACTAATAATATCCCAGTAATTAATTTTTTAGAATCCCTGAAGAAGATAAATTATGTAATATCACAGTCACTAGCAAAATGGTCATGAAACAAGTAGACCGTCTGAAACAAAATAAATCGCCGGGTCCTGATGAGCTTTTTGCAAGGGTTCTTAAGGAATACAAAATGGAACTCTGTGAACCAATATCAAACATTTTTTAAATTTTTCTCTTCAAACAGGTGTAGTGTCTGATATGTGGAAGATGGCTAATGTAATTCCTATTTTTAAAGCAGGGGACAAGTCACTACCGTCAAATTACCGCCCAATAAGCCTGACCTCAATTGTAGGCAAATTACTAGTCAATTATAGCTGATATTATTAGAAGCCATTTAGATAACCATAATTTGTTTAATAATACTCAGCATGGATTCACGAGGGGCCGTTCCTGCCTATCTAATTTATTAACCATCTTGGGTAAAGCTTTTGAGGCTGTTGATCACGATAAAGAATTTGATATTGTTTATTTATATTTTAGTAAGGCTTTTGATAGAGTACCGCACCAGAGACTGTTAAAGAAAGTGGCAGCTCTTGGCATTGGGGGAAAAGTGCTGTCATGGATCGAGTCATGGCTCACCAATAGGGGATCTGTAACAAGTGGTGTTCCACAAGAATCAGTCATAAGAACATAAGAAAGGAGGAACTCAGCAGCCTGTTGGCCATACTAGGCAAGTCCTTCACATTCCATCCCACTAACAGAATATTTGTTCAACCTAATTTTCAATGCTACCCAAGAAATAAGCTTTGTGGGACGGATTGTAGAAGGACCTGCCTAGTATGGGCCAACAGGCCTGCTGCAGTGTTCCTCCTTTCTTATGTTCTTATGTTCTTATGTTCTTAGAGTGAGAGGGTTGGATTTGAGTGGGACTCGCATGAGTGGGTAGAATTGTCAAAGCTATTTCTTGGGTAGCATTGAAAATTGGGTTGACAAATATTCTGTTAGTGGGACGGATTGTGAAGGACCTGCCTAGTATGGGCCAACAGGCCTGCTGCAGTGTTCCTCCTTTCTTATGTTCTTATGTTCTTATAATTTTATTTACTCATTGCAATTCCCACTCAAATCCAACCCCTTTCACTCATGAATTTATCCAACCTAAATTTATAACTACCAAGGTCCTTGTTTCAATAACCCTACTAGGCAGACTGTTCCACTCATCAACTACCCTATTTCCAAACCAATACTTTCCTATATCCTTTCTAAATCTAAACTTATCTAACTTGAATCCATTATTGCGGGTTCTCTTGGAGAGATACCCTCAAGACCTTATTTATATCCCCTTTGTTAATACCCATTTTCCACTTGTATACCTCGATCATGTCTCCTCATTCTACGTCTTACAAGTGAATGTAATTTAAGGGTCTTCAATCTTTCTTCGTAAGGAAGATTTCTAATGCTATGTATTAATTTAGTCATTCTACGCTGAATGTTTTCTAACGAATTTATGTCCATTCTGTAAAATGGGAACTTCAGGAGGATTTAGACAGACTAAATTCCTGGTCAGAAAAGTGGCAGATGCAGTTCAATGTAGATAAATGCAAGGTTCTGAAGCTCGGGAGTGTTCATAACCCAAGCACTTATAAGTTAAATAACGTAGAACTTAGCCATACAGATTGCGAAAAGGACTTGGGGTTATGGTAAGCAGCAACCTTAAACCAAGACAGCAATGCCTAAGCGTACGTAATAAGGCAAACAGATTACTGGATTTATATCAAAAGTTAAGCAACAGAAGTCAGTTCTGGTCTCCATATTACAGAATGGATATAAATTGTTAGAAAACATTCAGCGACGAATGACAAAGTTAATTCATAGCATTAGAAATCTTCCGTATGAAGAAAGATTGAAGACCCTTAAATTACATTCACTTGTAAGACGAAGAATGAGGGGAGACATGATCGAGGTATATAAGTGGAAGATGGGTATTAATAAGGGGGATATAAATAAGGTCTTGAGGATATATAGGAAAATATTGGTTTGGAAATAGGGTTGGTAAATTAGACACATATGCAACACTTGGGTATCTTTATTGAGGAAACGTTTCGCCACACAGTGGCTTCATCAGTCCATACAAAGGAGAATCGTGAAGAACAGGAGGAGTGTGAGGTTGTCAGGCCCTCAATCTTCAGACGATGTTGTCAGTCCATCAATCTTGAATAGAATAACAGCATATGAGCAGAGGAACCTTATATACTGTAGACAGGAGAGGTGCAGCAGTAGTAGGAGGTGTCACATTTGTTCAATGTGGAAGTAGGTCGTGCCCAAGGAATAGGCAAGCGAAGAAATCCCTGTATTAAGATACCAAGATGTTGCAGGTCAGACAGGATGTGAATGAATGGTTCAGAGAACGAGATTGGTAAATTGAATATAATACTTGGGATTTTGAGGAAATGCCTGCCACAAAGGTTCACAGTCCATACAAAGGAGAATCGGAAGAACAGGAGGAGGTGTAGCCCAATCTTCAGACGATGCAGTCCATCAACCTTGAATAGAATCAGCATATGAGAAAACCTTACACTGTAGACAGGAGAGGGCACAGTAGGAGGTGTCACATTTGTTCATGTGAGCAGGTCGCCCAGAATAGCTGAGAAATCCCGTATTAAATAATTTAGAATACAAAGTGTGAATGAATGGTCAGAGAACGACATGGTGGGAACATATTGCAAGAGCTTGTTTTTAGAGAATGTGCTTCCACACACGCGTTTCATCAGTACAGTGAGAATGTGAACAGGAGGAGTGTGAACAGGCCCTTCATGCAGTTACAGCCCTCACCTGAATGACATGCAGCATATGAGCAGAGGAACCTATATACTGCAGACAGGAGAGGTGACACCTCCTACTACTGCTGCACCTCTCCCGTCTACAGTATATAAGGTTCCTCTGCTCATATGCTGTTATTCTATTCAAGATTGATGGACTGACAACATCGTCTGAAGATTGAGGGCCTGACAACCTCACCTTTCCTCCTGTTCTTCACGATTCTCCTTTGTATGGACTGATGAAGCCACTGTGTGGCGAAACGTTTCTCAATAAAGATACCCAAGTGTTGCATATGTGTCTAATTTACCAACTCGTCGGTTCTCTGAACCATTCATTCACATCCTGTCTGACACTGCAACATCTTGGTATTTAATACAGGGATTTCTTCGCTTGCCTATTCCTTGGGCACGACCTACTTCCACATTGAACAAATGTGACACCTCCTACTACTGCTGCACCTCTCCTGTCTACAGTATATAAGGTTCCTCTGCTCATATGCTGTTATTCTATTCAAGATTGATGGACTGACAACATCGTCTGAAGATTGAGGGCCTGACAACCTCACACTCCTCCTGTTCTTCACGATTCTCCTTTGTATGGACTGGATGAAGCCACTGTGTGGCGAAACGTTTCCTCAATAAAGATACCCAAGTGTTGCATATGTGTTAATTTACCAACTCGTCGGTTCTCTGAACCATTCATTGAAATAGGGTAGTTGATGAGTGGAACAGTCTGCCCTAGAGGGTCATTGAAGCTATGACCTTGGGTAGTTTCAAATTTAGGTTGGATAAATTCATGAGTGAGAGGTTGGATTTGGAGTGGACTCGCACTTGAGTTAATAGAATCTTCAAAGCTTATTTCTTGGGTAGAATTGAAAATTAGGTTGTGCAATTATTCTGTTAGTGGGATGGATTGTGAAAGAACTGCCTAGTATGGGCCAACAGGCCTGCTGCAGTGTTCCTCCTTTTTTATGTTCTTATGTTCTTATGATATCTCTCCAAGAGAGAACCCGCAATAATGGATTCAAATTGGATAAGTTTAGATTTAGAAAGGATATAGGAAAATATTGGTTTGGAAATAGGGTAGTTGATGAGTGGAACAGTCTGCCTAGTAGGGTCATTGAAGCTATGACCTTGGGTAGTTTCAAATTTAGGTTGGATAAATTCATGAGTGAGAGGGGTTGGATTTGAGTGGGACTCGAACTTGAGTTAATAGAATCTTCAAAGCTTATTTCTTGGGTAGAATTGAAAATTAGGTTGGGCAATTTTCTGTTAGTGGGATGGATTGTGAAGGACCTGCCTAGTATGGGCCAACAGGCCTGCTGTAGTGTTCCTCCTTTCTTATGTTCTTATGTTCTTATTAGGAAAACTGTTACAAACAAAGCTTTGGGATGGCAATGGGCAGCACGCTCAGTGCTGTGCTTGCCAATCTCTTCATGGAAAACCTAGATACAAAGAAACTCAGCACCCTCATTCCCAGCACCGTTACCTGGCTAAGATACGTTGATGATATATTGGTTTTCTATCCGAGACGTCTCAATTTCCAGGCCCTCCTCAACAAGATCAATGCAGCCGAACCATCAATAAAGTTTATACTTGAACTCGAAAAGGATGGCAAACTTCCTTTCCTCGACGTCCTCCTGTGCAGATCTCCCGACAGTGACAAACTTCTCTTCAAAATGTATAGAGAACCTACCAACAAGGACATAAGAACATTTTAAAGGAGGAACACTGCAGCAGGCCTGTTGGCCCATACTAGGCAAGTCCCTCACAATCCACCCCACTAACAGAATAATTGCTCAACCCAATTTTCAATGCTACCCAAGAAATAAGCTTTGATAATTCTATTTACTCATGTGTGAGTCCCACTCAAATCCAACCCCTCTCACTCATGAATTTATCCAACCTAAATTTGAAACTACCCAAGGTTCTAGCTTCAATAACTTTACTAGGCAGACTGTTCCACTCATCAACTACCCTATTTCCAAACCAATACTTTCCTATATATCCTTTCTAAATCTAAACTTATCTAACTTGAATCCATTATTGCGGGTTTTCTCCTGGCTGGACAAATACTGTAAGGAAAATTCATAAGAACATAAGAACATAAGAAAGGAGGAACACTGCAGCAGGCCTGTTGGACCATACTAGGCAGGTCCTTCACATTCCATCCCACTAACAGAATATTTGCTCAACCCAATCTTCAATGATACCCAAGAAATAAGCTTTGATAACTCTATTCATGTGCAATTCCCACTCAAATCCAACCCCTCTCATTCATGAATTTATCCAACCTAAATTTGAAACTAACCAAGGTCCTTGCTTCAATAACCCTACTAGGCAGACTGTTCCACTCATCAACAACCCTATTTCCAAACCAATACTTTCCCATATCCTTTCTAAATCTAAACTTATCTAATTTGAATCCATTATTGCAGGTTCTCTTGGTGAGATATTCTCAATACCTTATTTATATCCCCTTTGTTAATACCCATTTTCCACTTGTATACCTCGATCATGTCTTCCCTCATTCTTCGTCTTACAAGTGAATGTAATTTTAGGGTCTTCAATAAGAACATTCATTGACAACTGGGACCTCTTCTATGGCAGAAATGACATGTATGCCAGGGATGGGGTTCACTTATCCAGGTCTGGGGTGGGGGCACTGGCAACTGCAGTGGAGGGAGCTGTTAGGGCTTTAAACTAGAAATAGTTAGTGGTATGGGTTTTGGGGGGAAAACAGAGAAGTCCTAGTGTAGTAATATTATAAGTTGTAGGAGAACTAGTAATAGGCATAATAAGGTGGATAGTGGAAAGCTAGTGACACTAGATGACAAGGACAGTAATAGGTATAGTGGAAAAACAGAGATGAGCAGGAAGGGTAAAGAGAAAGGAGGGTCTCTAAATATATATTACACCAATAGTCGTAGTGCTAGGAATAAGATGGACGAGTTGAGATTACATAAGAACATAAGAAAGGAGGAACACTGCAGCAGGCCTATTGGCCCATACTAGGCAGGTCCTTCACAATCCATCCCACTAACAGAATATTTGCTCAACCCAATTTTCAAAGCTACCCAAGAAATAAGCTTTGACAATTCTACCCACTCATGCGCGAGTCCCACTCAAATCCAACCCCTCTCACTCATGAATTTATCCAACCTAAATTTGAAACTACCCAAGGTCCTAGCTTCAATAACCCTACTAGGCAGACTGTTCCACTCATCAACTACCCTATTTCCAAACCAATACTTTCCTATATCCTTTCTAAATCTAAACTTATCTAACTTGAATCCATTATTGCGGGTTCTCTCTTGTAGAGATATCCTCAAGACCTTATTTATATCCCCTTTGTTAATACCCATTTTCCACTTGTATACCTCGATCATGTCACCCCTCATTCTACGTCTTACAAGTGAATGTAATTTTAGGGTCTTCAATCTTTCTTCGTAAGGAAGATTTCTAATGCTATGTAATGATTTAGTCATTCTACGCTGAATGTTTTCTAACGAATTTATGTCCATTCTGTAATATGGAGACCAGAACTGAGCTGCGTAATCTAGGTGAGGCCTTACTAATGATGTATAAAGCTGTAATATAACCTCTGGACTTCTGTTGCTAACACTTCTTGATATAAATCCCAGTAATCTATTTGCCTTATTACGTACGCTTAGGCATTGCTGTCTTGGTTTAAGGTTGCTGCTTACCATCACCCCCAAGTCCTTCTCGCAATCTGTATGGCTAAGTTCTACGTTATTTAACTTATAAGTGCTTGGGTTATGGACACTCCCGAGCTTCAGAACCTTGCATTTATCTACATTGCAAGTACGGGTAATATTGATGTTTTTGCAATAACTGAGACATGGTTTAATATGAAAAATCGGGACTTGCCTGCCGAATGTCACATTCAGGGTTTTAAATTGTTCCAAGTAGACAGAAGTATCGGGAAAGGGGTTGGGGTGGCACTCTATGTCCGTGATCATTTAAATTGTTGCATAAAAAGGTATAAAGTCTGAATTAACACATACAGAGTCTGTCTGGATAGAATTGTAGGCAAATTATTAGAGTCGATTATAGCTGATAACATAAGAAGCCATCTCGATAGGCATAATTTGATTAATGATACTCAACATGGATTCACCAGGGGCCGTTCCTGCCTAACTAATTTATTAACTTTTTTCAGTAAGGCTTTTGAGGCAGTTGATCATGATAAAGAATTCGATATTGTTTATTTGGATTTTAGTAAGGCTTTTGATAGAGTACCACATCAGAGACTGTTAAAGAAAGTGGCTGCTCACGACATTGGAGGAAAAGTGTTTTCATGGATCGAGTCATGGCTCACCAATAGGAAGCAGAGGGTGTGCATTAATGGGTTAAATCTGAGTGGGGATCTGTAACAAGTGGCGTTCCACAGGGATCGGTTTTGGGCCCGTTGTTGTTTATAATATATATAAATGACCTTGACGAGGGAATTACTAGTGATATGAGCAAATTCGCTGATGACACGAAGATAGGTAGGATAATCGATTCAGACGTAGATGTCACGGAACTTCAGGAGGATTTAGACAAACTCAATTCCTGGTCAGAAAAATGGCAGATGCAGTTCAATGTAGATAAATGCAAAGTTCTAAAGCTCGGGAATGTTCATAACCCTAGCACCTACCAGCTTAATAATGTTGAACTCAGCCGTACAGAATGCGAAAAGGATCTGGGGGTTATGGTAGCAGCAACCTCAAACCAAGTCAGCAATGCCTAAGCGTAAGAAATAAAGCAAATAGATTACTGGGATTTATATCAAGAAGTGTAAGCAACAGAAGTCCAGCGGTTATATTACAGCTTTATACATCATTAGTAAGGCCTCACCTAGATTATGCAGCTCAATTCTGATCTCCATTTTACAGAATGGATATAAATTGTTAGAAAACATTCAGCGACGAATGACAAAGTTAATTCATAGCATTAGAAATCTTCCGTATGAAGAAGATTGAAGACCCTTAAATTACATTCACTTGTAAGACGAAGAATGAGGGGAGACATGATCGAGGTATATAAGTGGAAGATGGGTATTAATAAGGGGATATAAATAAGGTCTTGAGGATATCTCTCCAAGAGAGAACCCGCAATAATGGATTCAAATTGGATAAGTTTAGATTTAGAAAGGATATAGGAAAATATTGGTTTGGAAATAGGGTAGTTGATGAGTGGAACAGTCTGCCTAGTAGGGTCATTGAAGCTATGACCTTGGGTAGTTTCAAATTTAGGTTGGATAAATTCATGAGTGAGAGGGGTTGGATTTGAGTGGGACTCGCACTTGAGTTAATAGAATCTTCAAAGCTTATTTCTTGGGTAGAATTGAAAATTGGGTTGGGCAATTATTCTGTTAGTGGGATGGATTGTGAAGGACCTGCCTAGTATGGGCCAACAGGCCTGCTGCAGTGTTCCTCCTTTCTTATGTTCTTATGTTCTTAATTTTCAGAGGGGTGTGAAAAATTGATTTTAGGCGTGATTTACCGTCCTCCAAACTTAGATAGGGAACAAGGGAGACTACTTTGGGAGGAAATTGTTAAGGCCACAAGACACGATAACGTAGTAATTCTAGGGGACTTTAACTTTAGTCAGATTGATTGGAATTTCATGACAGGGAATTTAGAATCTAACGACTTTTTAGAAGTAGTTCAGGATTGCTTTTTGAAGCAGTTTGTAACAGAACCTACAAGGGGAAATAACCTACTTGACTTGGTTCTGGCAAGCAAGGAAACCCTTGTTAATAATTTAGAAATTACAGAGGAACTCGGCTCAAGCGACCACAAGTCAATTACCTTTAGCATTGAATGGATGTATGATAGTAGGGATAATTCAGTAATGGTCCCAGATTTTCGCTTAGCAGATTATAATGGACTTAGAGAACACTTATCAACTGTGGACTGGGGTAAGAAGAGAGGTATCAATATGACAGTTTTCTTAACACTATACAGGCTGCCCAAAGAACATTTACCCCGTATAAAGAAATTAGATCAAGTAGAAATGACCCAAAATGGATGAATAATAGGCTCAAATATCTTTTAGGGCAGAAGAAAGGAATTTATAGGCGCATAAAGAAGTGAGGGTCATCTTATAAATCAGTATACTGACATTAAGAGGGACGTTAAAAAGGGAATAAGAAAAGCTAAACGGGACTATGAAATTAAAGTTGCTAGGGATTCAAAAACTAGCCCAAAAAGTTTTTTCCAGGTTTATAGAACAAAGGTTAGGGATAAGATAGGTCCCCTTAAAAATATTTTTGGGCATCTTACTGACAAGGAGAATGATATGTGCTCTATTTTTAATAATTATTTTCTCTCGGTTTTCACACAGGAAGACATTAATAATATCCCAGTAATTAATTTTTACAGAGGCCCAGAAGAAGATAAATTATGTAATATCACAGTCACTAGCGAAATGATTATGAAACAGCTGGACCGACTGAAACAAAATAAATCGCCGGGTCCTGATGAGCGTTTTGCAAGGGTTCTTAAGGAATGCAAAATGGAACTCTGTGAACCAATATCTAACATTTTTAATTTATCTCTTCAAACAGGTGTAGTGTCTGATATGTGGAAGATGGCTAATGTAATTCCTATTTTTAAAGCAGGGGACAAGTCACTACCGTCAAACTACCGCCCAATAAGCCTGACCTCAATTGTAGGCAAATTACTAGGCAAATTACTAGGCAAAAATTTAGAAAGGACATAGGCAAGTACTGGTTTTCGAACAGAGTTGTAGATGCGTGGAACAATCTTCCGAGTAGGGTGATGTGAATGAATGGTTCAGAGAACCGACGAGTTGGTAAATTAGACACATGCAACACTTGGGTATCTTTATTGAGGAAAGTTTGCCACAAGTGGCTTCATCTCCATACAGGAGAATCGTGAAGAACAGGAGGAGTGTGAGGTTGTCAGGCCTCAATCTTGAGAGATGTTGTCAGTCCATCAATCTTGATGGACTGACAACACGTCTCAAGATTGAGGGCCTGACAACCTCACACCTCCTGTTCTTCACGATTTCCTTGTATGGACTGTGAGCTCACTGTGTGGCGAAACGTTTCCTCAATAAAGATACCCAAGTGTTCATATGTGTCTAATTTACCAACTCGTCGTTCTCTGAACCATTCATTCACATCCTGTCTGACACTGCAACATCTTGGTATCTTAATACAGGGATTTCTTCACTTGCCTATTCCTTGGGCACGACCTACTTCCACATTGAACAAATGTGACACCTCCTACTACTGCTGCACCTCTCCTGTCTACAGTATATAGGTTCCTCTGCTCATATGCTGTTATTCTATTCAAGATTGATGGACTGACAACATCGTCTCAAGATTGAGGGCCTGAACCCTCACACTCCTCCTGTTCTTCACGATTCTCCTTTGTATGGACTGGTGAGCCACTGTGGGAAACGTTTCCTCAATAAAGATACCCAATGTTGCATATGTGTTAATTTACCGAGTAGGGTGATAGAGGCTAGGACCTTGGGTGGCTTTAAAAGAGTTGGACAAATATGAGTGGGAGGGGCTGGGTTTGATTAGTGTCGAGTACAGGAGTAAATTCTTAGGTAGTGGTGGTTTTGATAAGGACATGCCTTGTATGGGCCAGTAGGCCTTCTGCAGTGTTCCTCCATTCTTATGTTCTATGTTCAATTATAGCTGATATTATTAGAAGCCATCTAGATAACCATATTTGATTAATGATACCCAGCATGGATTCAAGAGGGGCCGTTCCTGCCTATCAAATTTATTAAGAACATAAGAACATAAGAAAGGAGGAACACTGCAGCAGGCCTGTTGCCCATACTAGCAGGTCCTTCACAATCCGTCCCACTAACAGAATATTTGCTCAACCCAATTTTCAATGCTACCCAAGAAATAAGCTTTGACAATTCTACCCACTCATGCGTGAGTCCCCTCAAATCCAACCCTCTCACTCATGAATTTATCCAACCTAAATTTGAAACTACCCAAGGTCCTAGCTTCAATAACCCTACTAGGCAGACTGTTCCACTCATCAACTACCCTATTTCCAAACCAATACTTTCCTATATCCTTTCTAAATCTAAACTTATCTAACTTGAATCCATTATTGGGGTTCTCTCTTGGAGAGATATCCTCAAGACCTTATTTATATCCCCTTTGTTAATACCCATTTTCCACTTGCATACCTCGATCATGTCTCCCTCATTCTACGTCTTACAAGTGAATGTAATTTTAGGTCTTCAATCTTTCTTCGTAAGGAAGATTTCTAATGCTATGTATAACGAACTGGAAATGTGTTCTCTTTAATGACTATTTTTGTCAGTCTTTACACAAAAAGACGTAAATGAGATTCCAGAAATTAACAATTATTCAGTTCCTGAAGAATTCAAGTTAACTAATATTACTGTCACGAGGG
>WNWK01041979.1:0-16195 GCA_009830355.1 Cherax destructor | reverse complement strand
AAAAAAAAAAGAATAAAAACAGGGGGAACGTGGAGGAATAGCTCCAGGAGGAATGAAAGGACGAACCTCCGCGCCCAAGAGGACCTCAACACTGCAAGTAGTGCAGATGCTGCATGGAACCCGTGGAACCCTACCCTTCATGCCAGTAAACCAGCAATCCGGGATAGAAAACTCACATCCACCGAGCTATCTCGGCGAGACAAAAGAGAGGGCGGCCGGATATCTGCCAAAGATACCGCTGGCCACCACCCTGGAACCGAAAGGTGGCCTCCAGAGATACACCCGTGCCCGAAAGATACCCAAGGCCACCCCTGGTGCCCTGGAGGGATCGGACATCCCCAGGCGATCCAGATTCCACGGCAAACTACACCACCGCCAAGGACCTCAACGGAATGGGATGGACTACGATCCCTTCCCTACCTAGAACTAGAATGCCTGAGGAGAGAAGCTCCCAGGGAAAACTGGGAAGGAAATAAGGGAGGGATGAGGAGGAGGAGATGAGGAAGGAAAAGGGAGGATGGGAAGATGGAAAGGGAGGGGGATTAGGGAGTTGGTTCGGTCTGAGGAAGAAGACCAAGAGGTCCAATTCCTCAGACCGATAGCCTCTTTACCGCAACAAGGAGCCCCTTAAGAGGAAAGAGGAATGACTGTAGAAACGTAACCCCAAGGAAGTGGTTTAGCGTCACGTTGACACGGCGAGCAATAGCTCTTCTGCTTAAAATCAAGGAGTCTCTCTGTGGTTCTGTTATACCGATACCGCCCTATGCACCCGTTTCAAATGTATTGCCCGAGCACAAGCAGGAACCACCAAGGCACGCACTTCTGAGAATGCTTGCCCGAGGTTTGGGGAATAGAAGGGAAGCCGCTGTGAAGATGAAGGACGAAAAGAGATGAAACCTCATCAATGGAGGACGAGAACGAACCTCATGAAAGGCAGTAAGATTGCGAAAGGTCCCATTTTCCGGTCAAATTACAGCGTGGGCAACGAGGAGGTGGAAAACGAAGGTGACTTAAGGATGATTGGGAAATGATCGCTGTCATTAAGTCCGGGAGGACAGACCAGGTGAAGTCAAGGACTGTTGAGGAAGAGATGATGGAGAGATCGATACAGGAGAAAGAATGAGTTCGAGAATCAAAATGGGTAGGAGTACCCGTATTTAAAACATGGAGGGGAAGAGAACCAAGAAATGCCTCCAACTGAACGCCACGGGAGTCACAGTGCGACCCTCCACAGAGAAAATGGTGTGTTAAAATCGCCAAGTAACAGAAGGGGTGGTCGTAAGGAAGAAACCAGAAAATCAACATCTGGGATAGACAATGCCCGCGAAGAGGAGAGATATAAAAAACAGAGTGTATACCACTTATTCAAGTGGATACGGACTGCGGTGTAATGTAAGGAAGAAGGAACAGAGTTGACGGTATGGAACACAAGTGCCTATAAGTAGAGCACTTTTGTTAAAGGTTCCATTGGAAAAAGGATCTGATGAATATAACAAATCATAGCCTGAAGAGGGTAATTTGGTTTCTTGCAAACAGACCCCAACAGGAGAAAACTGGGAGAGCAACACCTGAAGTTCACCCCGGTTACCCCTGAGGCCTCCGATATTCCACTGCAAATAAGCCATGATTTATGGAGAGAAAGATATAAGTCGTAGAGAGAGGAATCTATGGACTAGGTTAGAAAAAATCCACGTGGAGAGGAAACCTGTAATCAGAGGAGGAGGAGGAGGGCGTTGTGAAGGAAGGAGGGGTGTAGACGAAGAAGAGAGAGGAGGAGGAACCTCAGGTGGAGCGGACTCCATCATCGTTCCAGTCTCTGAAAAATATTATGTGATAGCTTCCAGTGTTTCGGAAGACAAAGATGCAGAATGTGGGACGACATTAGAAATGTTAGGAGAGTGAGCAACTATCGGGGAGTCTGTAAACTATACTAAAGTAGAAGGCGAGGAGATGGAAGAGGAAACTGTCGCAGGGGCTTGGGAGGGGACAGGGGATGAAGATAGTGAACGAGGAGGAGGATGAACCTCCACACGTTACAGAACTAGTCGGAGGTGAAGAACCCGGCAATAGGGATTTTTTGCCGGACTTATGAGAGGAAGGGGGGCGCTGAGGTTTAGTTGAAGGACGAGGACGTGTAGACTCAGAACTGTGCGAGTGAGTAGAGGAAGGAGTGTGGACAGTATGGGATGCCGAGGTAGGGACCTCGGAGCCAAGAACATCGAAAGGATTCGAGACAGGGGTGACTGAGGATGAGGCGACCACAGAGGAAGCCGGGGAAGTTGGGACCCCAGGAGCGGGACGACGTTTAGCAATGAGGGAATAGGAAATGCGGGGAAGTCTCCCTTGAAGGCGTAGATGAGAGACGGCCATAGCATACGAGAAACCTTCCGCTTCTTTGAGACAATGAATTTCCCTCTCATTCAGGTAAACCTGACAACGGCGAGAGTACGATGGATGTGCCTCATGACAGTTAAGGCAAGAGGGAGGTAGAGTACAAGAAGGACTGGCATGGTCGTTGGCACCACAGACTGGGCATTCAGCCATGGACCTGCAATATTTCGCTGGATGACCAAAACGCCAGGAGTTTCTACACTGTTGCAGTGTAGGGGTCACCTTTCGAACTTGTAAACGTTGACCTGCAATGTAGACCGAAGGTGGGAGTTCACAGCAGTCAAACGTTAAACGAGCGACATTGCAAGGATAACGTCTTTGCTTATTGGCAGGGAGGACAAAAGTGTCAACTTTAAGGATAGGGAGTTCTTTGAGCTCAAGCTGCTCCAAAATGTCATCACCACATGTCTGGAAATTCCGTTGGAATTTGGTGTGGGGTAAAATGTCAAGAATTAAGAGAATGATGCTTGTCAATAGTGACAGGAATAGTATGTATGGTCGTAAGAAGAGAAAGATCGCGAGCTTGGCCAGCATTCTGGACCGTGATAATGAGAGTGCCGCTCTTGAGAGCGTGAAATGAGATATCTTTACCTACATGGCATAGGAGAGCTTTACCAATACTCTGATCGGAAAGATAGGTAGTTGGAGTAGTCTGTCCTAAAGTAAATATTTTTGTCCATTGAGTAGTTTGAAACAAAGCGTTAAAGGGGAGTGTGCGACGTGTAGGTCGTTTCTGAGATGAACGAGAAGGAAGTGTCGAATCGTCATGTAAGGGTCTTGGTCGTTTGGATGAGGGACTGGGGGTGGTCCGATGGGTGACGGGCAAGCGATCCGAAAATTGCCGCACCATCGAGGGAGAAGCCGGAATCAAGGTCAGAGAAGAGAGAAGGTCAGATGTGTCAAAAGGGCCGGTCGGAACCCTGGTACCTGAAGCAGGGGACGAACCGGCACCAGCAAGAGGTACAGAGGTATTAGAGATGTCCGAAGAGTTGTCCAATAACGAGGCAGGGTCAGTACTGGGTTTGGTATCAGGAAGGGGCCCAGGGGTAGGTTCACAGTTTAGGGCATCCATGGTTAGGTTTCTTCTTTCTTTTTGTTTTTAAGAAAAAAAAAGAAAGCAGAGAAGAAAATAAAAATAAAAAAAGAATAAAAAGAAAGGGGGGAACGTGGAGGAATAGCTTCTAGGAGGAATGTAAGCGTCGTAAATCACCCTCCGCTCCCAAGAGGACCTCAACACCGCAAGTAGGGCAGATGCTGCATGGAACCCGTGCCATACCCTACCCTTCACGCCAGTAAACCAGAGATCCGGGATAGCAACCTCACATCCACCGAGCTACCTTGGCGGACAAAAGAGAGGGCGGCCGGATATCCGCCACAAAGCATACCGCCTTCGGTCCCCACCTGTGGAATCCGAAAGGTGGCCTCCAGAGATACACCCGTCGCCCGAAAGTTACCCAAAGCCATCCCCCGGGAGAGCCTCATTACAATGAAGGTAAGAGAGAGGTGGGTTACGAGATCGCTGTGTATGGTCGGCAGCACCACAGACCAGGCATTCTATGGACCTGCACTATTTTGCCTGCTGGCCAAAGTGCCAGTTATTTCAACATTGTTGTTGAAATTACTGGAGGGGAGTTCCTGGCAGTTAAAAGTTAACCGATTTATAATGCAGGAAGTCTCCACCCGCTGGCAGGTAGTACATAAGTGTCCATCTTAAGAATTGAGAGGTCTTAAGAGCTTAACTGAGAGACCAGTAGAGGCAAGCAGGCGGGTGGGTACGAAAACCATTGAAAAAAAAATGAGTTAAGCTTACCAAAAAATAGTTTAACTGGCAACATTTTGGTGTATGTCTCATGTTTGTACGATGTTTCTTAAGAAAAACTATAGTCACTACAACATTTATTGTGGCGATTCAACATAGTTTATGCAGGACGTGTTGTGAAGTTTCGGCAAATTTTCTCCTATTTTATTTTCTTTAATATTAAAATCAGCATTTAGCATCATTACAAAGTAGAAAGAGCTTATTCCGAACAATGGAGAAGTTGACAGTGAGTCTCAGTAGTGCATGGTGACACAATGATGAATGTAGTATGTTATTCTGGATCGCTACTGAGTACGCAGAATTTACCTCCAACGTCGTCACCGCTCTAATTCCCTTACTTTACCTTCCCTTCTTGCTGATGGACCCTCCTTTAATCCAGACTTTCTCGTTGACTTTTTGACAGCAACTGATTCACTACACAAACTTTGATGATGATGATGCCTCTAGCACTCCTCCCAGTTCTTTCTACCTCTCCCTCTTACTACCCTATTATAATAAAAAAAAAGAAACTAAGCCTACAAAGGTCATACAGTGCAGCAGGGCAGGGAAGGGTGCAGGGACATTGGGTAGCAAGAGGGAGAGGTAGAAAGGGCTGTGAGGAGTGCTAGAGGCATCATCATCAAAGTTTGTGCAATAAATCAGTTGCTGTCAAGACGTCAACGAGAGTCTGGTTTAAAGGAGGGTCCATCAGCAAGAAGGGAAGATAAAGTAAGGGAATTAGAGCGATAACGACGTCGGAGGTAAATTCTGGGTGCTCGTTAATAGACTGGACAGTTCAACAGAATATGAATAACAGAAACTGGAACCTGACAATTCTCACAGAGTGGAACAGGGAGCCTCTCTATGAGATACCCGTGAGTAAGATGAGTGTGGCCGATGCAAAGTCGGGAGAGAGTAGTCTCCCAACCTCGACATTGATGACAAGACGGCCAGAAACCTATACTTGGTTTAATAGAATGTAATTTTTTATGTAGCAGTTCAGACCAACGTTGTTGCCAATGGTTGCAAAGATGGGTAGAAATCACAGCAAAATAGTGTGAAATGAACACCTGTATATGATTATTATAATAAAAATAGAGCACCTCTAAATGAAACGGAGACACCCCTGACAACACAGCAGTGTCTGCCTGTTCATTGCCCTGTACGTCAACATGACCAGGGACCCAACAAAAAACAATATCTTTGTGCTTGCTAGAGATATATGGCACAACGAAAGTTGGATACGAAGAACTAGGGGGTGAGGTGTATCAAATTTTCGTATAGCTTGCAAAGCACTAAGGAGTCTGAAACTACCACAACTGGTGACACAGGCATAGACGCAATACGGATAAGTGCTATGAGAATTGCATTCAATTCATCTGTAAAAATGCTAGCCGAGGATAATAAATTCCATCGTATGACGCTATATGGAAACTGCTGCAAATCTGACACTGTCAGAAGACTTGGAACCATTGGCATGAGAATGAGACTGGAAGTGCTTAACAAAAAGAGAGCAAGAAGCAACGTAGGTATATGGGCTTTCGCTCTTGGCAGTGGTGAAGAACAGACACGAACTGTCGGAAAGTTCCAAGTAATAAGGGAAAAGTTAGATGCTACATGAACATAGAAAGGTGGTATTGCGCCCCCTGAATGGGGACCAATGTTTATAGTGTATATTGTATGTATATATTTACCTTCTCGTATATTATATTTCCAATATTTCCAAAATAACTTGCTTTATATTATTATTATTATTTTTGACTTATTATATTAGCTATGTATGTAGGCAGGATGTAACATATTACACTTCTCACTGTGGTTCTAGCTGTTGAGTTGCGATTGGCTGTCCACCGTCGCAATCTGCCTTGTTAACTACCGCTTGCTTGTTTGTGTCAGGCGATACCTCGTGCCATCGCGGGAGTAGTACGGGCGAGTCACGTGACCTCACTTGATGCGAGGCTTGCAGTCCATACCTCTCTCTCTCTCTCTCTCTCTCTCTCCATCTACTTCTAGTCCGAGAAACATCTCTCCAGGGATCTCTCTCATCTCTGGCTGTTTGTTCGTTATTTAGACTATTTTGGTAGAGTTTGGTTTCGTTGGAGAGTTCGAAACACACCTTTCATTCAGACTTAGTAGTTTTGACATTTTGTCGAGGTTGTGTCATATGGAGACACTTCAACTCTGGTCGAAAGCTGAAGCTTCTGACCTACTTTGTGTGCAGAACTTAGATTCAGTATTAAGGGTGTTTTATGCTTTATATGGAGGATGTGCTGATGGTCCTCAGTTAGGGTCGTTATTTTGTCTCCTTGTTCCTGACGCTGTGCGACTGCTTGGTACAATATTGCTGTTTGGCGAATGTTTCGTCATTGTGTACAAGCTGGCTGTTTTCATTGCCTCAATGGTCGAGAAGATAGATTATTTGAGGACTTACTGTCAGTCACTATTAAGTCTATTTCGAGTCAAATCTTACTGAGACATTACGAACACTGAGCACACATACACATTCATACACTTGTATATATTTGTATTATCATAGTACTCACGCTTTGGATTGTACGAAAAGTGCCCTTAGCACTATATTACATATGTACAATTCAATATTGCACTGCAAGAGATGTGAAGGAGCTTGTATCCTAAACTATGTAATACTTATTATCCACATAGACAGATTTTATTTCGTTGGATTATCACCTATTTCACTCAATTCAAGGGATAACTAGACCTGATCTTATTCTGCCAACTTGTTACAAAAAACGGAAACAGGCTGAATGCTAGAGGGAAAGACTTTTCTAGTATTCTCTGGAGATGTCTATACTTTATAGATATCGCCTTTTTGTAACAGGAGGCAACTGAAGAGAAGTCAAGAGCGGATGTAGATGAAGTGAACATCAGCGGCGAACAAATAAAGAACTTCCGCTACCATCCTATATATGGAAGAATTGCAAAGGTCATGAGAGCGGACAAAGTATCGAAGATAATGAGCATCACGGTGATCGGTCAAGGATGGAATGTTCGCTTCTACATAGAGGCTGTCAACCGGTGAAGAACGAAAAGCACCGAGGCATAAACGTAATCCCTGGTGATGGATGGGAGAGTAGCAGGGGAGGCCGCTGAATATATCTGGTCGCCATAACCTAGTTTCGATAAAATTTGGGCTGAATGCAGTCAAAGGAGAGTTCTACGATCAGCCCCCATGAAAGATGAGCGAGGATTTTAAGGAGGTTCAGCTGGCTATGACAAGTTGCCTTCAAGGAGGTAATGTGACGTTTCTAGAATAATCGACGGTCAAACATAAGACCGAGAAACCCGACAGTATCACGTTAAGATAAGATTTTCTTCGGATTTTTAACCCCGGAGGGTTAGCCACCCAGGATAACCCAAGAAAGTCAGTGCGTCATCGAGGACTGTGTCTTATTTCCATTGGGGTCCTTAATCTTGTCCCCCAGGCTGCGACCCACACCAGTCGACTAACACCCAGGTACCTATTTGCTGCTAGGTGAAATTGACAACAGGTGTAAGGAAACACGTCGAAAGTTTCCACCCGACGGAAATCAAACCCGGGCCCTCCGTGTGTGAAGCAAGAGCTCTAGCCACCATGCCATCGGGCCACCGGATATGCGAACCATACAGGTATAATGGATTATCAGGGACGATAGAACTTCTAGTGTAAGTAATTTGGTGTGTTTTAGTACTAGAAAATTTAAACCCAATTGACTGCATGCTGGAAAGAAACTGCAATGAGGCGACAGACAGCGCCTGCACAAGCTATAGCATAGCTTGTGCACTCTATGCACAAGCATAGAGTGCACCAGCATAGAGTGCATCAGCATAGAGTGCATCAGCATAGAGTGCATCAGCATAGAGTGATGACCAAATATTAAATGGAAGAATAGATGCCAGATTATTTATAGCAAGGAGAAAAAGTGTTGTGCTCAGAACACATCCCTGGGGAACACCTTCAGCTTGGACAAAGTCCGGGGAAAGCATATTATTAACCCGAACACGGAAATCTCTCTCGGATAAGAAGTTAAGGAAAAATGGTAAGACTGCCTCGGAGGCCTAAGGAATGAGCTTGGGTCAAAATGTTATATCTCCAAGTAGTAACAAATGCCTTCTCAAGATCAAAAAAGATGGTGATAACCGAGTGGTTATTGACAAAGGCATTACATACATATGTATCTAAACGGAGTAAGGGGTCAATAGTATAACGGCCCTTACGAAAGTTATATTGACTAGTGGAGAGACGTCTATTTACCAGATGTTCCAACACCTTGCAAACTGCACTGGTAAGAACAATGGGACGATAATGGGAGGTATCAAGTCCCGAAATACCTGGTTTACGAAAAGGTAGTACAATGACAGAGAGACGTAAGAGGACCTCAAGGGTCTGACAGATGTAAATGCTGGAGCATACATATATGAATGCTGTCCGGCCCAGCTGCCGATGATTGGCAAGTGGAAAGTGTTGACTAATTCTAGAATCGTAAAAGGCACATTGTAAAACTTCTCCGCTAGAAGAAAAGTCTAAGGGCTCAAACTCTGGCAGATTTAGAGGAAAGAAACGAGGGGCAGAGATAAAGTCCCTGGGAAATACGGACTGGCAACCCGAAGGATGGGAGCCGGGGTGGGAGTGTATTTGCCACTCAGTTTTCGTACTTTTTTCCAGACTGCACTCATGAGGAAGCTGAAGTGATGGTAGAAGCATAATCCCGTCAACAAGTGAGTTTAGCTTCACGGATGACACGGCGGGCGCTGCTCTCATCCGCTTAAAATCAAGGAGGCGCTCTGTGGTCCTATTGTACTGATATCTTCCCCATGGAGCGAGTGTCAAACGTACCACAGGAGTACAAGCAGGAGACCACCAAGGCACACACCTCTGAGAATGCCTGCCAAAGGTTTGAGGTATAGAATGTGAAGCTACAGTTAAAACTGAGGTCGAGAAGAGCTCATCAATGGAGGACGAAAAAAGGATCCTCACTTAAAGCAGTTTGACATGAATAAAAGTCCCAATTCGCTCTGTCAAATTGCCAGCGTGGGGTGCGAGGTGGTGAGTACGAATGAGAAGTAAGAATGACTGGAAAATGATTACTGTCATGGAAGTCCGGGAGGACAGACCAGGTAAAGTCTAGTGCAGTTGAGGAAGAGCAAACCGAGAGATCGATGCAAGAGAGATTGCGTACGGGAATCAAAATGGGTGGGAGTACCCATATTTAAAGCAGAGACGAGAGAAGTGAGAAAAGCCTCCAACTGAATGCCGCGAGGGTCACAGTGAGACCTTCCCAGAGGAAATGGTGTGCATTAAAATTACCAAATAACAGAAGGGGTGGCGATAAGCAAAAACTCCAAAAGTGCAACATCTGGGATAGATCATGTCCGAGAAGAGAGATATAAAGAACAGATTGTATACCACTTATTCAAGTAGATGTGGGCTGCAGTGTAATGCAGCAAAGTATGAACAAAGATCTGATGGTATGGAATATCGGTGCGTATAAGAAGTGCACTTTCATTAAGGGTTCCATCGAAAAAAGGATCCGATGAATATAACAAAACATATCCCGAGATGGGACAGAACAGTGGAGCGTAATTTGGATTCTTGTAAACAAACACAATCAGGGAAAAACTGGGAGAGCAACACCTGAAGCTCACCCCGGTTACCTCTGAGGCCGCGGATATTTCACTGTAATAAGCCAGGATTTGCAAAGAGAAGGATACAAGAAATCGGAAGGTAAAGAAAGGGCCGCAGAGCGAATACGCCGTTGGAGGTAAATTCTGCGTGCTCTTTGATAGAGTGGGAAGTCCAACAGAATATGTTGAACAGACACTGGAACCTGACAATGCTCACAGAGAGGGGCAAGGAGCCTCTCCATGAGATACCCGTGCGTAAGACGAGTGTGGCCAATGCGAAGACGGGAGAGTGTAGTCTCCCAACCTCGACATTGGTGACAAGAAGAAGGCCAGAAACCTATACTCGGTTTAATAGAATGAAGTTTGTTATTTAGCAGGTCAGATCCAGCATTGTTGCCAACGGGTGCGAAGATGGTTAGCAATAACCGCAAAATAGTCCGTAAAAGGAACAACTCTATATGAAACTGGAAGGTCATGTACTGCTGACCGCGCAGCAGTGTCTGCCTGTTCATTGCCCTGTACGTCAACATGACCAGGGACCCAACAAAAATAATATCTTTGTGCTTGCTAGAGATACAGCGTAACCAAAGTTGGATACGAAGAACTAGGGGGTGAGGTGTATCAATTTTACGGATAGCCTGTAAAGCACTAAGGGAGTCTGAAACGAAATGACAGAACCACAACAAGAATTGAGGGAATGGTGCTTGTCAATAGTAACAGGAGCTTTACCAATACTATGGTCTGAAAGATAGGTATTAGGAGAAGTCGGTCACAGAGTAAAAAACTTCGTCCATTGAGTAGTTTGAAACAGAGTTTAAGGGGAGTGCATGACGAACTGGTCGTTTCTGAGATGAACGAGAAGGAAGTGTCGAATCGTCATGTGTGGGTCTTGGTCGTTTGGGTGTGGGACCAGGGGTGGTCCGATGGGAGACGGGCGAGCGATTCGAAAATTGCCGCACCGTCGAGGGAGAAGCCAGAATCAAGGTCAGAGAAGAGCGAAGGTCAGACGTATCAAAAGGGCCAGTCGGGTCCCTGGTACCTGAAGCAGGTGACGAACCAGCACCAGCAAGAGGTACAGGGGCATGAGAGGTGTCCAAAGAGTTGTCCGTTAACGAGGCAGGGTCAGTACTGGGTGCGGTATCAGGAAGGGGCCCGGGGGTAGTGGGTTCATGGATTGGGTCAGTCATGGTTAGGTTACTTCTTTCTTTTTATTTTTAAGGAAAAAAAAAGAAAGAAAAGAAAATAAAAAAAAAAAGAATAAAAAAAGGGGGGAACGTGGAGGAATAGCTCCTAGGAGGAATGAAAGGGAGCGTAAATTCCCCTCCACGCCCAAGAGGACCTCAACACTGCAAGTAGTGCAGATGCTGCATGGAACCCGTGCCATACCCTACCCTTCATGCCAGTAAACCAGCAATCCGGGATAGCAACCTCGCATCCACCAAGCCACCTCGGCGGACAGAAGAGAGGGCTGCCGGATATCCGCCACAAAGCATACCGCCTTCGGCCACCACCCCCGGAATCCGAAAGGTGGCCTCCAGAGATACACCCGTCGCCCGAAAGATACCCAAGGCCACCCTTTAGGAGACCAGAGAGGGATCGGGACATCCTCAGGCGATCCATATTCCACGGCAAACTACACCACCGCCAAGAACCTCAACTGAATGGGATTGGACCACGGTACCCCTCTCCCTACCTAGGAACTAGAATGCCTGTGGAGAGAAGCTCCCAGGGTAAAACTGGGAAGGAAATAAGGGAGGGATGAGGAGGAGGAGGAAAGGGAAAAGGAAGGATGGGGAAGATGGGAAAGGGGAGGGGAGATTGGGGGGTAATTAGGTTCGGTCTGAGGAAGAAGACCAAAAGGTTCAATTCCTCAGACCGATAGCCTCTTTACTGCGTCAAGGAGTCCCCCTTAAAGAGGTTGTTCTGTAATAAACTAATATGATCTCTTTTGCACGAGTTTCTCGAAGATTTTGGATAGCAATGGTAAGTTTGAGATTGGCCTGTAGTTATTTACATCTGTGGGGTCACCACCTTTGTGTATTGGTGTAACCCTTGCTGTCATGAGGGTTGGAAAACTGAATTATTATAATCAGAGAAAGCGCTAATCTGATGAGTGTCATACAGTGCTGCGGGGCAGTATATAGGGCAGAGGTTATAGTCAGCTAGATTTAGAACCATCTGTATACACAGCAATGTTATGAGCATGCGACCGGAAGTGTTTGAGAAAAATAGAGTAGCAGGCGTAGGTAAGAAAGCTTTGGTGCACGGTAGTGGGGGGAGGGGCAGACAAACTGTTGGAACTTCCCAAGGGTGAAGGGAAAAGGCAGACGCTGAATGAACGTACAAGGGGGGCAACTGGAGAGAAGATCGGAGTGAGTGAAGGCGAAGAGAAAACGCTCGGAATAAGCAGAGGCGTCTGAGACTAACCTATACGTGGAACGAACACCATCATGAGCACGGACAAAATAGTGAAGACAGTGAGCATCACGACGATCAGCTAGGGAAGGAACATTCGCCTCAGCATAGACTTTCAACTGGGGATGAACGAAAGGCACCAAGACACAGATCTAACTTAGAAAGAGTTGCAGGAGAAGCCGCAGAATAGACTTGGTCACCATAATCTAGCTTGGACAAGACTAGGGTGGAATGCAAACGGAGGAGAGTGCGACGATCTGCTCCCCATGAACGATGTGCGAGAACCTTAAGGATGTTTAGCCGACCATGGCAAGTTGTCTTTAAAGAAGAAATGTGAGGTCTCCACATCAGCCCGCTATCAAAGAGCAGGTCAAGAAACTTGACCGTATCACATGCCAGAATACATGAACCATGTAGGTACAATGGAGTATCCGAAACAAGCGGACGTCTAGTGAAGGTAATGAATCAGGTTTTCGTACTAGAAAATTTAAAGCCATGAGAAGTGGTCCAATGGGAGACTGTCACAACCTGAAGGGAGGCTGCTACTAGTCGACAGTTAGTGCCCGAGTAAGCTATAGAGAAGTCATCAACATAAAGTGACTACCAAATATGCGAAGGAAGAATGGAAGAGAGGTCATTTATAGCTAAGAGAAAAAGAGTAGTGCTGAGGACACAACCTTGTGGGACTTCCTCGGCTTGTACAAAGTCCGAGGAAAGCGAGGCGCCAATGCGGACCCGAAAATGTCTATCTGACAAGAAAGCAGCAATGAAGTGTGGTAGATTACCACGGAGGCCTAAGGAGTGGGCTTGGGCAAGAATGTTATACTTCCAAGTGATGTCATATGCCTTCTCTAGATGAAAAAAGGCCGTTAAGACAGAGTGGTTGTTAGCAAAGGCATTTCGAATATACGTATCTAAGTGGAGCAAGGGGTCTAAAGTAGAGCGGCCTTTGCGAAAGCCATATTGGCGAGGGAAAAGGCTATTGCGAGTCTCTAAGAACCACATCAGACGTCTATTTACCAATCGTTCCATCACCTTGTAGACCACACTGGTCAGGGCAATGGGACGATAGTGAGAGATGTCAAGCCCCGAGGTGCCCGGTTTGTGAAACGGTAGTACAATAACCGACTTACATTGTAGAGGGAGAACCCCTCGCTCCCAAATAAGATTGAAAAGACGTCAAAGAACAGGAATAGCCGAAAAATGGAGATGATGTAGCATACCGATGTGGATATCATCAGGTCCCGCTGCCGACGGCTGGTAAATGGAAAGCCTGGACTCCAATTCTAGGAGAGTAAAAGGTACATTATACGGCTCCAATCCATTGGAGGAGAAATCTAAGGGCAATTGTCCTCTGGCAGGCTTAGACGCAAGAAATGAGGGACAGAGGTGAAGCCCTTGGGAGATACTGACAAGATAGTTCCCGATTTCTGTGGCAACTTCTAGAGGTTCTGCGACATCAACTCCAAGAACCCGGAAAACGGGAGCTGGGTCCGGAGTGTACTAACCACACAATTTACGCACCTTTTTCCAAATTGCGCACATAGGGGAAGACGAGGTAATGGTAGACACGTAGTTTTGCCAACAAGTGCGTTTAGCATCGCGGATGATGCGGCGAGCAACTGCCCTTGCCTGCTTAAAATCCAACAGACGCTCAGCGGTACGATTATATCGATAATGGCCCCACGCAGCACGTTTTAAACGCACTCCACAGGCTGAGGTTTGGGGGATACAATTCGTCGCCGCAGGTAGGACTAAGGTCGAAAATTGGCGTGCCAGTTCATCAATAGAGGACGAAAGGGTCTCCTTGCTACAGGTGGTAAGATGGGAGTATAAGTCCCAATCTGCTCGAGCAAATTACCAACGAGGGCTACGAAACGGTCGGGCATATGTAGTAGAAGTAAGAAGGATAGGAAAGTGATCACTATCGTGTAAATCTGGAAGAACAGACCACATGAAATCAAGTGCAATGGACGAGGAATAGATAGAAAGATCAATGCAAGAGAGACCGAGTGCGAGTCAAAATGGGTAGGAGCACCCGTGTTTATAACATGAAGAGGATGAGAAGCGAGAAGTCTCTCCAATTGATCACCACGAGTCACAGTGGGACCCTCTCCACAGGTGATGGTGAGCGTTAAAATCACCCAACAAAATGGGCGGTGGTAGAGACGAAATTAAAAACGTTATATCAGAGATACAGAATGCACAAGAGGGAGAAAGATAAAGAGCAAACTGTAAACCATTTGTGTAAATAAATACGAGCTGCATATAATGCAGCGGGGAACGAATAAAAACTTGTTGATACGGTATCAACACTAAATGTTTCGTCAGTTAAAGGATCGGAAGAATGTAACAGCACGTAACCCGAAACAGGGCGAATGACAGCAGAACGAATTTTGGGCTCTTGCAACCCAACATATACTGGGAGAGAAACACTTGGAGTTCTTGATTGCCCCTAAGGCCACGAATATTCCATTGTAAAAACGACATTATGCACAGAAATAAAAATGGCACCAATAAGAAACGATAAAACCTATGGGGTTTTAGGATCAGTAAAGTTAGTGTGGGGGCAACGGTAAGCGTGTAATGAAGAATTAGAATATTGCAGAGGAATAGATTGTTGCATGGGTCATGAAATAGAAGGGGTAAAAGATGGCCTCGGTGGCCTGGTGGCTAAAGCTCTCGCTTCACGCACGGAGGGCCCGGATTCGATTCCCGGTGGGGTGGAAACATTTCGACGCATTTCCTTATACCTGTTGTCCTGTTCATCTAGCAGTAAAATAGGTACATGGGTGTTAGTCGACTGGTGTGGGTCGCATCCTGGGGGACAAGATTGAGGACCCCAATGGAAATAAGACAGTCCTCGATGACGCACTGACTTTCTTGGGTTATCCTGGGTGGCTAACCCTCTGGGGTTAAAAATCTGAACAAAATCTTATCTCATCTTATCATGTTGGTGTCCATCAGGGGTGTTGTCTCCGCTATATAGCTGGAGATAGCGCCTAACGTCTCAGTTGTCAAGGAAGCCGACGATCCCATGACGTCAGAGACAGGAGAAGCATTGCAAGCAAAGGTCGGAGTAACTATGGAGGCAACCAAAAAGGTCTGAGGGGGACAGGGAGTATGAACCTTGAGAGATGCATTAGCTAGGGTAGAAGAGTCATGTAGTGTAACAGGAGAAAAAGGAGGTTAGAGGGTAACTATGGATTATTATTATTATAATCAAATAGAAGTGCTAAACCACTGGGGTTATACAGTGCTGCAGGTTATTGTAGGATGCAGGGAGCGTGGGTTGTAAGAGGGAGATGGACGATTAGTAGGGTATAGAGTGCAAGATGACGGTGGATAGTGCAGGGGTGGAGGGTAGCAAGAGATCGAGGTAGAAGGGACTGAGGGAGGTGCTAGAGGTAAAATCTTCAGAGTTTGTGTAGTAAGTCAGTTTCTGTCAAAAAGTCAATGAGAGAGTCAGGATTAAAGGAGGGTCCATCTGCAAGAAGGGAAGGTAAAGAAAGGGCCGCAGAGCAAAGACGTCGTTGGAGGTAAATTCTGCGTGCTCGTTGATAGAGTGGGCAGTCCAACAGGATATGTCGAACAGACACTGGAACCTGACAATGCTCACAGAGAGGGGCAGGGAGCCTCTCCACGAGATACCAGTGCGTAAGACGAGTGTGGCCGATGCGAAGACGGGAGAGAGTAGTCTCCCAACCTCGACATTGGTGACAAGAAGAAGGCCAGAAACCTATAACCGGTTTAATAGAATGAAGTTTGTTATTCAGCAGGTCAGACCAGCGTTGTTGCCAACGGGTGCGAAGGTGGGTAGCAATGACCGCAAAATAGTCTGTGATAGGAACACCTCTATATGAAACTGGAAGGTCATGTACTGCTGACCGCGCAGCAGTGTCTGCTTGTTCATTGCCCTGTACGTCAACATGACCAGGGACCCAACAAAAAACAATATCTTTATGC
>WNWK01041978.1:0-16195 GCA_009830355.1 Cherax destructor | reverse complement strand
TGGCGGGAGGACAAAAGTGTCAACAAGGATAGGAGTTCTTGGGCTCGCTGCCCAAATGCTTCACCATGTCTGGAAATTCCGTTGGACAATGGGTTTAAAATGACAGTACCACTCAAGAATTAAGGAGTGATGCTTGTAAATAGTGATGGAATAGTATCTATGGTTGAAGGGAAAGATTCTTGGCCCAGCATTCTGGACCATGATGATGCAGTGCCCTTGGAGAGCGTGAAAAAGATATCTTTGCCTACATGGCGTAAGTGGCTTTCCAATACTATGAAGGGGTAGTAGTTTATCGGTTTAGGTAAAAACTTTGTCCATTGGGGGAAAAAAGTATCTAAGGGATTAAACGGCTAGTCATTTCTGAGATGAACGAGAAAGAAGTGTCGAATCGTCAGGTAAAGGTCTTGGTCATTTGGGGTACGGGGGGTCCGATGGGGACGGGCGGCGAAGAAAATTGCCGCACTTCGAGGAGAAGCCAATCAAGGTCAGAAAGGCAAAGGTCAGATTAAAAGGGGTGGAACCTGGTACCTGAAAGGTGATGAACCGGGTACCAGCAAGAGGTATAGGGGCATGAGAGGTGTCCAAAGGTTGTCCATTAACGAGGCAGGGACAGTACGGGTGGTATCAAGAAAGGGCCTGGGGGTAGGTTCACAATTTAGGGCATCCATGGTTGGTTCATGGGCAGGGCATCCATGGTTAGGTTAGGGCTAGGGCACCATGGTTATTTCTTTTTCTTTTTGTTTTTAAGAAAAAAAGAAAGAAAAAAAAAAAAAAAAAAAGAATAAAAAAGGGGGCGTGGAGGGAAAGCTCAGGGAGGAAGAAAGGGGCGTAATCCCCTCCGACCAAATGACCTCAACCCACAAGTAGGGCAGATGTTGCATGGAACCCTTCACGCCAGTAAACCAGCGATCCGGGAAGAAACCCTTTTGGGTTGTATAAAACACATCTGTAATAATATAGGCAACCATGCTGTATGGCTGTTGTGATAGAAACACAGGCCTTATTCCTGGCTTTATTGAACACAGAATCCACAGTACATCCCGAAGAAAATAAAGGATGTACATCTTTTGACTGCTGGGCAGGATAGGTGATGTAAGGTGCATATGTCCCAAAAAAAAACTATAGCTACTGGCGACATTTTAAGCTTACCTGTAATCTCATCACGAATGTATCTTTAAAGAGAGAAGACAACAATCATGTGCTGGGCCGACATCGTCCTACTATGTTTTGTTATTGTAAGGGGCCCTGGGTGGGCGGTCCGCTGCTGCCCCACAAGAGCTGTACTACAATCTACCCCTTCTGATATCAAAACAGTAATCTTAAACGGTTGGTGGGTGATGTGAGCCAGACCTTCGTAGCCCCGGGCCTCTTCACGGGTTCGGTATTTTCTGGGGTTTGACTATCTGCTGGAGCGGCATCTTCTATTTCCAATAGGGGGAGCCTCAAGTGGCTTCCCTGGAGCCGAAGCATCTTTACAAATCTATTGGTGTATCTTGAAAATTCCGTCTAACATTGGTTTCAACTGGGGTATGTCTTGTGATACAGTAGTCTCTTCACCATTTTTGGAATTTGGGCATAATGGGATTAGCTTTGAGCTCTACCTCTTCCACTAAAGGATCCTCTTGTTCTCCTGGTGACTCTTCAGGAGAATCCTGGGTGACATAACCAGGGGGATGGAGGCTCCGTAGAGGAATGACGTGAATAGTTGAAAAAGTCTCTCTGGGGGTAGCTTATAGGTGCACAGCAATGAAAATAGGTGAAGGGCATCAGGTAGGACAGTCTGGTGTTGAACCGGTGTTGAGCGATTTCAGTGTCATTGAAGCTTCCATATAGTACCAAATTCTCCACTTGACCGTTGAGGGTTGTGCTTGTTGTTCTGCGCGCTCCCTTTGTTAAAAAATGAAGTTCATTACTCATGAAGGGATCCCCCTTTTGAATGGATATAGGCCGGCATCCAAAATGAGAAAAGGGAAAGACAACTGATGACAGTTGAAGCAGTCATATTTGCCGGGGGAACACAAAAGGAAACCTTGAATATTCATCTACTATGTTAAGGAAATACCTATTCTGGTTTATGTTGGTGGGGTCCTTTGAAATCTATTTCAGTCTCTCAAAGGCTGGGTGGCTTTATGAGATGAGTTTTTCTGGCTGGTGAAAGTTTGGTTGCACTCTGCACTACTCTGCATGATCTGATCACTTGTCGCACTCTTCCACTGAGTAGGGCTATTCAGATTTAACAAAATGAACAGGCGTGTAACTCCTGGGTGACATAAGGCCCTGTGGAGCCTGAGAGGATTGCAAATCATGACATGCTGCTCCACAGTGGGACCTAGAGAACATCAGGTGAAATGTTTTCTTCACCCGGTCGTGAATATCAAAGTTATAACAGATATTTCCATCCTCCAGCTAATATCTTGTCATTCTTGATCTTTTTTTGCATCTTGTCAAACATATCATCACGGACCGTTGGTCAGTCCACAGTGAAATTCTGCCTGTTAAATAATGCCCCAGTGGCGAACTGCTTTATGATGGCCTGGGCCCTTTTTCGCGGCATGCACTTTCTGATCCTTGAAATGTTCTTGAAAAGAAAGCTACGGACGTCCCCTGAAAGACTGCAGCAATGGCAACTTCAGATGCATCCGTTTCCACCTCGAATGGTAGGGACTCATCAATGGGAACTACTGGTTTATGTCCTGTTTGAGAGTATAAGCAGTTTCTGCTTCCTTTGTCCGGAAAATTGGTAGCACTCAGTGGGCGAACTTTACTTGAATAGTTGTAGATCCACTGTAGTAATAAAAAGAGACCAAGAGTTCTTTGGAGTGACTTTTTGTCTTGGGGCATTGGAAGTTCCTGTAGAGGTCGAAGCTTTCAGGGTCTGGGGATTTGACCTCCCCACCACAAACCAAGGATGTTAAACTTTTAGTGGAAAAAGTGCACTTTTCTTCTTGTTGATATTTTTCTTCTTGGGCTTCCAAAAATTTATCAAGGTTTGCATCATGCCCTCCTTTTTGCCACAAATGGTAACGTTATCTAAATATGTAAGTTCCTATAAGTTACTCTTCCTGAACGGTGAATCCATAATTCGTTGAAACAGGCTGCCCCATTGGTAACCCCAAAGGGACTTTGGTAAACTGACAGGGCCGTCACTAGCCTGAAACACTGTGTATGGTTTATCTTCATTCCTTTGGGACTTAGTAGGCACCCGTAGATCGTTGTGCTAACAATACTAGAATTTTTGTTCACTGTATCATCAATTAGGTAGAGGGTCCTATCAAAAGTGTAAATTTATTGATTGTCTCAGAATAGTCGATGCCAGCCTCCTTTCCTATAATTATCCGACAACAACGACCTGTGCCGCCAAGGGAATTACTTGGGTTCTTTACCCTCCTTCAGCGCCTCTGAGTTTCTTTTCAATGAACATCCTATCTTCTAAGAATAGCGGCGTACTTAGTTGATATGGATGACAATCCCAAAAAGATTCGCAAACAGCTTTGGTGGGTCTACCCTTAAAGTGCTAAGACCAGACAAGGATGAGGCAGGTTGCAGAAATTGGGGTTTACCTGGGCCTAATGTCTTGGCTAAGGGCAAAGGGTAAAAGTTACACAAAACACCTGTAAAACAGGGCCTCCCCGGTTATCCCATAAACAAAAGCTGATATTACCATTGTGGTTTAGTGTTCAATGGGTTAGGGTATCAGAAGGGTAACACAAAAAATTCCTAGCTAAGAAAATATAAATTGATTTATTATATTAAAACTATATACAGTCCAAAACACCTCTTCACATATCAATTAGCCAAACCCCTCAAAACAGCAGGAGGAGAGGGGGCGGGTGGTCACTTAAAACAAAACAGTTTCCCTATGGGCGGCCCAGCCACCGCTACCCTCATCCAGAACACATTCCTCCTATTTCTTCAGTTCCACCCGTCTTGAGCCCCGACCTTCCGAGCCCAGGGTGTGTACTTCACCATGTGCCTATGGCGGTTAGCTACACAAAAAGGGAATAAACATCACAAACAGCTGAAAACCCGTTGCGTCTCCCAGCCGCTAACCTGCTGCCAACGGGTTCCCAAGCAACGCCATTTTCCCCAAAAAATTTGGAAAATAAACCCTATTTCCATTTCACACTTAAAGTTACTTTAAGTATTCACAAAAGCACAGCATTTTCTAAAATTATCATTTACATTTATCTAAAGGTTTCATTATTATTTTTTTTCTAATTACATGAAATTTATAATTTCAATATTACAAATTTAAAGTCATGCAGAAACCAGCATAACACCCTCACCCCTAGACCATAGGCCATTCTGCTTTCCACACGGACACCGCTAGGCAAAAGGGGAAAAAAAAAAAATAAAAAAACATTATAACGGAAATTGTCACACAATCATGGACTTTTTGGCCCTGCTCTATGTAAAATTACTTTAATAGTCTGGGCATAGTTGGGACATGTGAAACTCGCCTAACATAAAAGTATCAAGTTCATGCAAACAGCCCACAGTCACGCTTTGACAAAACTATGTTAGGAAAAGGCACCATCCAACACAGCGGTGGCCACCATGGGTTGATGCGTTTATAAATTACAATAAACATGATAATAATGAAAAGTGAACTTTGTACTCACCCGGAAGTATTTAATAACAAACACAAGACAATATCACCTATTGCCCTCCCATCTATCTGACATGTCAAATCCCAAAGATTTAAGATGATGACACCACAAATGCTTAAACAGGAACACTATCAAAGGTAGTGAAAGAAAGAGAAAAAAAATTTTCTTAAAATTCACGTAAAATAAAGATCCATAACCACCCCCATCTCACAGCAATTTTTTAATAAACAAAACTGGTTCCCCATGACACACCTCTACGAAAACAGGAGGCATGGGAGAGGAGAAAAATATCAGGCCCCAAAAAACCAGGTGAATAGTCACATAATTTTGTTGGCGGGACTGTGGCCTAAACATGGAGTCATCACCAAAGACCCCTAAAAGGTGGACCTACCATGCCGGCACCTCATGTCATTCCAAGGACCCTGGAGTCCCGGTGGTGATCCAAAAAAATAAAAGTCCTGGAGAAGCAAAACCCCCGGATCATTTGATATGACCCAAAAAAGTTGGGGAGGGGGCATCACCCCAACGTTAAAAACATTAGGTCCAACATATGCCAACATAAACACAGGTGAGGCATACCAGCCAGCCCCAAAAAACACAGGTGAGGCGTACCAGCCAGCACCAAAAAAAAAAAAACGGAGCATACCTTACCTAGGCATGACACCTTAGTGACTCCCCAAAACACACGGGCATTCTGATACCTCCAACCTGCCCTTCTTCTTTTTGGTGGTCCAAGGTTCCATCTACTCGTCTACCGCAAATCACTCAAACAAGAACAGATAAGGATCTATACCACACTGTACACTATTTACACAAAACACTGGACCAGCAACCACATTCTCCATTCCCTTCATGAAGTCACCAGGTTTAGAAGTTGAAACAAGGCCCATAGGAGGCTCTGAGGGTGGTTCCTCATTAAGAAGGAAACTACTGGATTTAATCACTAGGACCATAACGGATGCAGAGACAGTGTTAATAAACAGAAAAGAAGGCACTCCCAGAACTAAAACCAGAGCTTCCTTTGCATGGTGGCTGCGTCCTTTGTCTGTTACATTTCTCTGAAAAGTAGCTGCTGGCTTCTTGCCCTGTCTCCCTGCAACAAGATGCCCCAACCCTCATCATTTGAAAACCCAGGGTTGGTGACTCATGTTTACAAAGAAAAGATAAAGGGGTAAGCATACAAAAGGTTCGTATACAAAGATATTAAAATTACAATTATGGGTGTGTCCTTGGAACATAGGGTCATAAGAATCATAAATAACAAACTCACAACGTGGTGTCTAGTATCATTTAAATTATTCATAAGAGGAAACCCTGAACATTGTTAATTGACTTTTGCGGGTCAGGAACCCTGGGAGGTCCTTAGACCTTTGAAAGGCAACCATCTCGCTAAGTACATTAAAAAATAAAAAAATTACATCTTCCCCGGCAGGTCTCTTCCCACAAGGTTTGTTCCACACAGGATGACTGTGCAACAATTTACCTCTGGGGTTCACCTGGCCCCCATTTTCAGCATTCCAAAACTCCTTCAAAGACCCACCACGGCGACCCCTACAACCCTTTTAGGGTCCAAGTTCCACTGTCAATTTTCCAGTGGACTTCTTCATCAGGGACTGTATCCACCATCGTTTCCCCCAACCCAACCAAACTTTCCTAGGAGCCGGCCCATTCACCACCCCCACTGCATCCAGATCAATGCCCACCACATGGTCCCACGTTATCCTTGGCAGACTCTAGGCTGGTTCATTAGTCCGCCCCCCTCATCTTGCCAAACAGTCTCTGAAACTGGGGGAAAAAACACCGAGGGGAAGCATCACCATTCCTACCTGCCCATGATTAATGATTCCAGGGCTTCCCCACACGGTAAGAAAAAGAGGGGATCCCTCATCCCAGTCCTTCTGGTACTGGGGGAAAAAATGTATCGTCCTGAGAGACAGGTAAAAACACCCTACTTTTCTGTGACTCTCAAAGTGATAGACATCCCCAAATGATCTCAAAATTCATGACATGTCATATTTGGAATTTGGTTGGCTTGGTGAAAGCCTAGCTGAAAAAAATTTTACCAGAAATCTCAAAACCACACAAAAGTATTAGGGAGAGGCAGGAACTCTGGTACCCCGGAAAAAGATAAGGTTTGGGAAACAGTTAGTGTCAACTCCCCCTCAATACTGGAATACTCCCGGAAATCTGTAGAGAATTCAGAAACTTTTTTTCAAACAGCTCTCCAGACTTGGTCCCTACTCTGTAAAATAAACATTTGGTAAATTTTGGAAACACTTCCCCTTAATGCCTTGAATAGCCTTCAAGGGTCATTCCCTTGACCTGAACAGCTGCGTCAGCGGCCGGGATCACTCCCATGCCAGCACCGAAACCTCCCCTTAAACCGGGTTTACCGGGGCCGGGTTGTCCGCCAAGAATCTCCTGCAGGTCGACTCAGAACAGGTCCCACCCCAGCCACCACAGTCAGTAGGAAGATCAAGGCAGGGTCAGAAGTTCTTTCTTGCTTACTTGGTATTCATAAACACTGAAAATCTTCAGTCACCATTTTGGGCATTACCACCTGTTGGGAAAAAGTCCTGTGAAACCAAACATTTCTCACTGTTGGGAGACCCAAAACATTGTTGCCTAGTAGAAGGTCAACACCTGCAAAAGGTATATCTTCTGTAATACCTACAGGAAGGTACCCAGACTGATACGCAGACTCCACCCATAACCTGTGCACCGGAGTCTTGACAATACCTCCAGTAATCCCTGTGAGAAAATGTGTAAACCAGTATATGTGTCACTCGACACTGGAAATACACCCCTGCGAAGCAAGGTGTACGTGCTATCAGTGTCCCTTAAGGATACAACACCTGATACCCTACCTTCATTTTGGTGTAAGGCCACGGTAGACTTGCTGGAATAGACCTTCATCCGAGGGTCTAGGACAGCTGGACTACTCTGTGTACCTTTGGGCAAGACGGCAATGCAAGCAACAGCATATGTAACTGGTGTACTTACTGGAGAGGTATCTGCTGCAGCCTGGTCTCTAATCATCTGTCTACAATATGGCTGCAGGTGGCCCCGTTTGTGACAATAATTACAGTAATAAGGTGTAAAGGCCCCCTGCCTATTTGACCTAGGTTGGGTCTCTTGACACTGAAGACCTGGGCTTGTCCTACCTGTACCCTGGAGTCCTGGACCAGTGGCTCTGGACTTAAAACTTTCCTGGGTAGGTACTGGAAAATTAGGCTTATTAAAATTCTGGTGGTTATTCGGCTGGAAAACAGGTGACTTAAACTTCTGAAATTTCTTACCCCTACTGGTAGGTGGAGAAAACTTACCAGTATTAGTAGGTGGTGGGTGATAATTACAACCAAATTTTTGGTTAGCTAAAAATCTATCACCCAGCTCTAAAGCAGACTTAAAATCATCTGGATCCTTCTCCTCCAGATATGGCTTAAGGTCAGGAGGAGCATTTTTCAAAAGATCCTCTAGCAAGATTAAGGTACGCACTCTCTCATAACTGTCAACCACATCTTTAGAGCGCCACCACCTGTCTAAAAGTGACATCTTCTCCTTACCATAATCTACGAGAGACTGCCCTGCTTGAAATTTAAGCCCTCTGAACTTCTGCCGATACCTTTCTGGCAAAATCTGATAAGCCAATAAAACTACCTCCTTCAGCTTCATATAATCAGAAAAGTCTGGACCCTCTAGAGAACTAACTGCCTGTAAGCCTTTACCAACTAATTGTGTACGTGCTAATGTAGCCCATTCCTTTTCCGGCCAATCTTGGGATTTGGCCGTACTTTCAAATAAGAGAAAAAACTGGTCTGGGTCTTTCTCGAGGAACTTGGGCACAAATTTTATGGCTTTGTCCAAATGAAATGCATTTACACACCTGTTGGTGGTTTGCTTCAACCTTTCTAAGTCTTGTAGTTCTTGGATCTTTGTACGTTCGATCCTTAACAGGTCTTTTTGTTGCTCAATTATGTCCAATTTCAACCTCATAAGTTGTTCTTCCTTATCCAGGTCCCTACCAGTGGAACCTAACCCAGGGTTTCCTCCATCACCCACAACAACCCCAGCAAGTTCACCACTGTGAGACATTTTGGGAAAATATAGCACAAACACTTGCTATCTACCACAACTTATATAAAATAATAAATCACACAGTCAAGCACCAACACAAAATTATTATAAGAAACACAAGGAGTAATTATCCTGGAACTCCCCAAAATTAAACAGGATAGCACACAAAAATCTGGCAAAAAAATAGAGCTATTTCACCTGCCAAGGAAAAATATCTCCAAAAAAATTAGGTATTAATAACAATAAAACCAACAATATTTCACCTGCAAAGGTAAATTATGCACCGAAATTTGTATTGTTAACACCCTTAAAAATCAGCAATATTGCACCTGCAAGTGTAAATTATTCAACAAAAATATGTATTAATAACACCTTGAAAAATCAGCAATACTGCAAACAAAACAAGTAAAACCTGGGGTTATTGCACCTGCAAAGGCAAATTGTTTCCCCAAAAATATTGGTATTAATAACAATAGGTATTAATACCAATAAAAATAAGCAATAGAGCACCTGCAAAGGTAATTTAGGTCCCAGAAAAATTATGGGCACTAATAACAAAAAAAAATTAGACCTATTTCACACAAAACTAGCAGTAACCTGAGTACTACACCTGCAAAAGTAAGGCCACATTTTAGTGTAGGTATTTTCTAGTGAATCCTTCCTCTAACCAACCCAATAAAGTATGATTATTAACTTTCCAGGTTGCAAACTTGAATTACCACAAAATTTGATAATTCTCCCATATACAGGCCCCCATGTTACGCAGAAATTGAGGTTTACCTGAGGCCTAATGCCTTGTCTAAGGGCAAAGGGTAAAAGTTACACAAAACACCTGTAAAACTAGGCCTCCCAGGTCTATCCCCATAAACAAAGCTGATATTACCATTGTGGTTTAGTGCTTCAATGGGTTAGGGTATCAGAAGGGAAACACCAAAAATTCCTAGGTAAGAAAATATAAATTTATTTACTTATATTAAAACTATATACAACCCAAACACACCTCTTCACATATCAATTAGCCAAACCCCCTCAATAACAGTACAGGACGGAGAGGGCGGCAGGGTGGTCACTTCAAAAACAAAACAGCTTCCTATGGGGTCGGCCCAGCCACCGCTACCCTCATCCAGAACACATCACCTCCTATTTCTTCAGTTCACACTCGTCCTTCCGAGCCCCGACCATGTCCGAGCCCAGGGTGTGTACTGCTACACCATAAAAGTGCCTATGGCTTGAGTTAGCTACACAAAAAGGGAATACAACATCACAAACTTAGCTGAAACCATCACAAACTTAGCTGAAACCACGCCAGCCGCTAACCATGCTGCCAACAGGAGTTCACCCAAGCGACGCCACTCCCTCACCACAAACATTTGGAAAATAAATCCCTAGCTGGATTTCCTTATTTCACAGCTTAAAGTTACTTTACAGTATTCACCAAAAGCACAGCATATTTCTAAAATTATCATTTACATTTATCTAAAGGTTATATATAGAAACTTGTTTGGGCTGGCCCCTTGTAAGCTGCACTCTATGCAAGCACTGTTGACACCGACACTCTGAGACACTTCTCTCATACTTACAAGTGGCTATGGTACAAATTTCTATCTAATTGCAGTAAGGGGAATCCCACATTGCCTACACAATACTGGAAGGGGGTTTACTTACTTGAATTAAAAAGGGTGGCTATGTGTCCTGGTCTTCCTTATATATAACCCCTCCTAACACCATGTGCAGTGGAGAAACTTTGTCTGCAAAAGATGGTGTAATTAGTGTCCTGCCTGCACCTCAGAGTTCCCTGGTTCCTTGGGTATCCCTTGAGCAATATATACAGTAAGTAACACTAGCTTCCAGACTTGAACTTAAGAGATGACGCTGGTACATACCAACACAAAGTCGTCCATCCGCCTACTACTTGGACCTGTTGTAACGAGACTTTGTCGTCAATACAAAGAAAGGCTGAGAGCACTTAGAGTTGTGGCAGGGTTTCACCCCAGGTATGGTGCTAATGTTAAAATTGTGAAAATGATGTATCTTTCTTATATTAGATCATTAGTTGATTATGCTGCGCCACTACTTGCTCTTGTGTCTGACTGGAAGCTTGGAGGGCTGGAAAAACTGCAGAACGAAGCAATGAGGATGCCCTCGTACTGCCAAAATTTTAAATATGCAGAAAGAACTTGATATTCCAAGCATCAGAGATCGTGTTACTGAAAGAAATATCCTAATTGGGGTTAATATGCTCAAGAAAGCCCATTCAAACCCCTGCACAGAAGCCCTCCAAACTTTCCTCAGCACTGGTGAACATCCCTCCAGATGGATCGAAAAAACTGGAACCGACCTCCGCATGAATCAGATACATGATCTGTGGCAAGTAAGGCAACAGCGGCACTTCTCCGCTCCATGGAATATTACCCCATTCCAAACTACCATCCCTCTATTTCCCCCCAAACTACTTCTTAAATCACAACCAAAGCTTCGCCTTGAAGCCAAACATGATGCCTTAAACTGTATTGATAATTTAGTAAACAGCGCACTCTCTCACAAATTATTTACGTTGATGGTTCTGTTCACCAATCCACTGGTGCTGCTGTTGTCATACAGAGTGATGGCTCTCTTAAAGAAATTGGAGCACGCATCAATAACTGGGCCTCTACCCTTCAGACAGAACTGTTTGCCATACTCCTTGCACTCAAATGCGTCCATGTATCTAAGGTTGACTCTCTAATTGTAACTGATTCTCTGTCATCCATAAATGCTCTCAACTCATCAAGTATAACTGGTAGCATGCTTGTGTCAGAAGCCAGGCACAGGTATGGTAGGATTGTGGATAGTAGAGTCAGAGTGCACATGCTGTGGATTCCATCTCACATTGGTCTTCAGATGCATGATAGAACTGATAAATTGGCTAAGTTTTATGCTTTCAAAGAGGGGGTAGATTACAATCTTGGCTTGTCAGTTAGCAGTTTGAGAACAATAATACGAAAAGAACTAGAACTGAATTTTATTTACTTAAGACTCAGGGAGATTGACACCAGTCAGTCCATCTATCATCATTCTATCATGCAGGAGGAGCCACATGTCTATGGTGCATCCAACAAAATAAGCAGACTCTTGGATGTCACCACCGCCCGCCTCCGGCTGGGTTACAAGTATCTTTGGCAGGTTAAATCACCACCACCAGATGTAGACCAAACAAAATGTAAACTTTGTCAGTTGGATTATTGTCACACCCTGCGTCATTATGTACTGGAGTGCGACATAATTAATGAATTCAGAGACAACTCACTCAGAAATGTTCAAGATATGTCAAAGTATTTTATCCACAGTGGTATATTACAGACCATTCTGGAAAAATACCCTGACTTTGCTCCCTGTAAATAAAGCATTGCTACGTGTGTGTGTACTCACCTAATTGTACTCACCTAATTGTGGTTGCAGGGGTCGAGTCTCAGCTCCTGGCCCCGCCTCTTCGCTGTCTGCTACTGGGTCTCTGCTCTCCCTGCTCCATGAGCTTTATCATACCTTGTCTTAAAACTATGTATGGTTCCTGCCTCCACTATATCTTTCTCTAGTCCATTCCACTTCCTGACTACTCTGTGGCTGAAGAAGTGTTTCCTGACATCCCTTTGACTCATCTGAGTCTTCAGCTTCCAGTTGTGTCCCCTTGTATCTGTGTTCCCTCTGAAACAACCTGTCACTATCTACCTTGTCAATTCCCGCAGTATTTTGTATGTCGTTATCATGTCTCCTCTGACCCTTCTTTCCTCCAGTGTTGTTAGTCCTATTTCCCTCAACCTTTCTTCATAAGACAGACCCCTGAGTTGTGGAACTAACCTTGTCGCAAACCTTTGCACTTTCTCTAGTTTCCTTACGTGCTTGACCAGGTGTGGGTTCCAGACTGGTGCTGCATATTCTAGTATGGGCCTGACGTACACGGTATACAGTGTCTTGAACGATTCCTTGTTAAGGTAACGGAACGCTAATCTAAGGTTTGCCAGACGCCCATATGCTGCCGCAGTTATCTGGTTGATGTGTGCCTCCGGAGACGTGCTAGGCGTTATACTCACTCCAAGGTCTTTCTCCTTTGCCGAGGTTTGTAGCCTTTGTCCGCCTAGCTTGTACTCTGTCAGCGGTCTTCTTTGCCCTTCTCCGATCCTCATGACTTTGCATTTGGAGGGATTGAATTCGAGAAGCCAACTGCTAGACCAGATGTCGAGCTTGTCCAGGTCTGTTTGCAGCCCTGCCTGGTCCTCTTCTGATGTGATTCTCCTCATTATTTTCACATCATCCGCGAATAGAGACACTTCTGAGTCTATCCCATCCGTCATGTCATTTACATAAACCAGGAATAACACTGGTCCTAGGACTGACCCCTGCGGTACACCACTCGTCACAGGCGCCCACTGTGATACCTCACCACGCACCATGACCCGTTGTTGCCTCCCTTTGAGGTATTCCCTGATCCATTCCAGTGTGTGTGCGTGCGTGTGTGTGTGTGTGTGTGTGTGTGTGTGTGAGTGTGTGTGTGTGTGTGTGTGTGTGTGTGTGCGCGTGTTGATTGCCTTTTTGTCCTGTGCACATGTCGATTGAAAGCTGGGCCTGTTGTGTGTGCGTGTGTGTGTATGTATATGTTTGTGCATGTGTATGTGTGTGTGTGTATGTGTATATGTAAGTGTGTATGTGTGACCCAACAATAAAATTTGCACCAAGAACTCATTACAGTTGTGACTGGGTGTAGACTAGTGAAGTGTTCATTGCGTTATAATTTGTTCATGATTGTAACCATGTATAAACGTAAGTAAGTAAATTTACTTACATGTTTCATTACCTTTGTAACTTGTGAGTTCATTACCTTTGTAGCTTGTTAGTTCATTACCTTTGTAACTTGCTCAGCTATCATAACTTTGGGGTCCAGTCCCTGTACCCATTATGTACCTCTGTAATCTTTTGACTACCACCCACAGGATGGGTATAGGGTGCATAATAAAGATATCAAACTAACCTAAGACCCACAGATAACTCACTAACGTTTCCCCCAGAAAACTGGCCAGATACTGAGAGAAAGAAAGCCTAGTCTTACTGTAATGGGTCTGGATGGAGGCAGATTTCCACGGTACTTCGGGATCTCCTCCAGGGCCCCAGGACAGATGTTGGGTCACGTGGGGGGTGCTGTTTGATCTCAGCACGTCTTGTTCTGTCGAAGTCTGGTCTGGTAAGAAGGAACTGGTGCTCTTACCCGCCTAGATTCAAGTGTAGAGCTGCTAGTTCTCGTTAGCTAACATAATCTAATGCTTGTCTATTCAGGCCTATAACTACCTATATTAGGGTGCTAGAGCTACACTATTAATATCTAACGTTGCCTTAATAAACCTACTATTAGTCTCTAACTGTACAAACTTGCTTAGGTGTTCCTAGGTCGATAAATCTATCAATTAAAATATACACAATAGTCACCTTCATCAGCTGGAGTGTGCGTATGTTTTGGTTGGGAGTGTGGGTTCCTGAACTCCGAGGGCCGATCCGTGGTATGTTTAAGGCTCCTAACAGCTCACTTACCCTGTGGAACCTTTAGTGACTAAAAACGTTTCCACATCCTCCCGCCGACGAAGGTAGACGATAAGTGTACATCAAGTTCACCTTCCGCAAGCCCTTACGGCGGGCCCTGGACACGAGTGCTGTCCAGCCACTCTTGTCGAGCAGACTCTGGTTTAACTCCGACTGTCCAGTTTCCGCCTTGTGGATCGCTGGGGGTGTAAACTTGTGGGTTCCGGTGATCTTAACACCCTTCCCTTTAACTTTAATGTCTTACACACGTCTAGCCTTGTCTGAGCAGCTTCGTACTTTCCCACCCAGTGGCCCATATACCCTGGTAGCAATTCTTCCCACTGATACGAGGTTCCCTGGGTTTAATGACAATCTATCTCCCTCTTTAGGTACCCCATAAAAGCGTCTCCCCAAGGTGGCTAAGTGTTCGTCACTTCCTACTTGGTTTGGCTTACCTGGTGGTTCGTCGTGTACACTAACATTCATTATCACTACTCCCCCAGCTATCGTGGTGTGAGCTTCCCCCCTCCCTGGCGTTGCAGGGAATTCATTAGGAATTCTGCCACCGATGATATATCCTGCTGGGGATCTGTATAAACCAATTCCTTCCTTAACAGTCCGTCGTGTAGACAGAAAGTCATCTAGATAGTTGGCTCCCACCAGGATACCTACATTTCTGACTGTGTCAGTGGTAATGTCCTGGTCTGCCAGCTTCACACCAAGGTCTTTCAATCGCTTGGTTGCTGCTGTAAGACCTCTGGTCGTAATAGCCGCAGGTAACGTCTTTACTACCAAAGCTGTAATAGTTCTGCGATGTCCTCCCAGTTTAACAGTGACATCCACAACATCATAAGACTTGGGTGGGCCCTGACTTATAGCACCTCCCAATGTCGCATTAACTTTATTGGTGGCCTTCAACTTTAACTTAGCCACCAACTTCTCTGTTATCATGGACACTTGTGCCCCCGAGTCGAAGAATAATCGGGTTGTTTCGGATCTGTTCCCGTTCACAACCCCTGCCATGACTGTAGGTAGGGCAGCAACTCTGTGCTTCTCACTCAGATTAGAGACTTTGCCCACACTAATCACGCTGGCTACCACTTCAGGCTCGGGCTCGCCTTCTATCTCTACTGGAGAAACGTCCCTACTAGCCTGGGGTTCCCTTAAATTGTTGTGACATAGTGCAGTATGGTGCTTACCTTTCCGGCAATTATAGCACTCTGAAAGATGTGACTGGCAATCTTCTGCCTCATGTCTTCCACAACACCTTAAGCATAGCTGCAACTCCTTTAGTCTCTGCCGCCTACTGCTCAGTGTTGCATACCGAGAGCAACTCGTGCTAGTGTGTTCGCCTTCGCAGAACACGCATATTCTGGTACGAATGTCTCTGAGGGTCTGCTTAGAGGTCCTTGTCTTAGACACTTCTTGGCTATAGTACACCCCAACGTTAGTGTTATGAGCTTTAAATTGATCTCTCGAATTTTCTGAGTAACTAACTGTTTGTTTATGTGATGATGGCGTTAGTTAGTTTGATATCTTTATTATGCACCCCATACCCATCCTGTGGGCGGTAGTCAAAAGATTACAGAGGTACATAATGGGTCCAGGGACTGGACCCCAAAGTTATGATAGCTGAGCAAGTTACAAAGGTAATGAACTCACAAGTTACAAAGGTAATGAAACATGTAAGTAAATTTACTTACTTACGTTTATACATGGTTACAATCATGAACAAATTATAATGCAATGAACACTTCACTAGTCTACACCCAGTCACAACTGTAATGAGTTCTTGGTGCAAATTTTATTGTTGGGTCACACATACACACTTACATATACACATACACACACATATATAGATACACACACACGCACACACAACAGGCCCAGCCTTCAATCGACATGTGCACAGGACAAAAGGCAATCAACACGCGCGCCACACACACACACACACACACACACAC
>WNWK01041977.1:0-16196 GCA_009830355.1 Cherax destructor | reverse complement strand
CCATAAATTTAAAATTGCAGAAAATTTTTTTAAAAAGGGGATAATCTAAGTTTTTTAGTTTAAAAAATGATTTTTTCCCAAGAAAAGAACTCAAACCGCTCAAAAAGTCAAAATTTGCAATAAAATACCTTTTTTAGCACATTTTTCTGAGCTTTTTTATTTTAAATTTTTTTTTAAAAATAATAAAAATACCAAAAAAGTATTGTTTTTTATAGATTTTTAATGGGTTTTTTTAAAAATATGTATATAAAATTAAAAATAAAAAATGCTATAAAACTTCATTATATTGCTTTTTTTGGGACGATTTGGCTTTTTAAGTTTTTTTGAAAACTTTTTTTTTTAAAAATACACCTGTGAGTAAGCTTCCTAAAAAAAAAATTCAAAAAATTTTTGCTTACTTTTCCTATAAATTTCAATTGCAGAAAATTTTTTTTAAAAGTGTGAAAATTTCCAAGTATTTTAGCTAAAAATGGGGTTTTGGCAGGAAAGCACTCAAACTGCTTTTAAACTTTCGAAATATGCAATAAAATACCATTTTGCACATTTTTCTGAGTTTTTTTTAATGTTTCATGTATTTTTCGAAAATAATATGAAAATTCTATAAAAATATTGATTTATATAGATTTTTTTTGGGGTTTTTTTTAAAATTTTAAATAATATAAAAATTTTAAAAAAATGCTATAAAACGTTATTTTATTGCTTTTTTTGACGATTCAAGGCATTTTCAAGGAATTTCGAAAAAAAAATTTAATTTAAAAAAAAAACTTATGAGTAAGCTTCCGAAAAGAAAATCAAAAAATTTTTGCTTACTTTTCCCAAAAACCCAATTGCAGGAAATTCTTTTTAAAAAAGTGTAAAATTTCAAGATTTTAGCTAAAAATGAGTTTTCCAAAAAAGCACTAAAACCCTTTTTCAAAAACGTCGAAATATGCAAAAAAAAATACCATTTTAGCACATTTTTCTGAGCTTTTTAATATTTCATGTATTTTTCGAAAATAATATGAAATATTCTATAAAAATATTGATTTTTATAGATTTTTATTGGATTTTTAAAAATATATAAATAATATATAAATATTAAAAATGCTATAAATCGTTATTTTATTGCATTTTTGACGATTCATTGTATTTTTAAGGATTTTCTGAAAAAAACTTAGTATTTTAGCTAAAAAATGAGTTTTGTCAAAAAAGCACTCAAACCGCTCTAAAACGTCGAAATATGCAATAAAATACGATTTTAGCACATTTTTCAGAGCTTTTTATTGTTTCATGTATTTTTGGAAAATAATATGAAATATTGTATAATAATATACGATTTTTATAGTTTTTTAATGGGATTTTTTAAAATTTGTAAATAATTAAAAAAAAAAAAATGCTATAACACTTGATTTTATTGCATTTTTTGACGATTTAAGGCATTTTCAAGGATTTTCTGAAAACTATTTTTTTAGATAAAATACACCTATGAGTAAGGTTCCTAAAAGAAAATCATAAAATTTTGCTTACTTTTCCCATAAATTTCAATTGCAGTAGAAATTCTATTTAAAAGTTTGATAATCTAAGTATTTTAGCTAAAAAATGAGTTTTGCCAGAAAAGCACTCAAACCGCTCTAAAACGTCGAAATATGCAATAAAATACGATTTTAGCTCATTTTTCTGAGCTTTTTATTATTTCATGTATTTTTCGAAAATAATATGAAATATTCTATAAAAATATTGATTTTTATAGATTTTTAATGGGATTTTTAAAAATATGTAAATAATATATAAATATTCAAAAATGCTATAAAACGTTATTTTATTGCATTTTTTGACGATTCAAGGCATTTTCAAGGAATTTCTGAAAAAAAAAATTAGATAAAATATACCTATGAGTAAGCTTCCTAAAAGAAAATCATAAAATTTTGCTTACTTTTCCCATAAATTTCAATTGCAGTAGAAATTCTATTTAAAAGTGTGATAATCTAAGTATTTTAGCTAAAAAATGAGTTTTGCCAGAAAAGCACTCAAACTGCTCTAAAACGTCGAAATATGCAATAAAATACCATTTTAGCACATTTTTCTGAGCTTTTTAATGTTTCATGTATTTTTCGAAAATAATATGAAATATTCTATAAAAATATTGATTTTTATAGGTTTTTATTGGGATTTTTTAAAAATATATAAATAATATATAAATATTCAAAAATGCTATAAATCGTTATTTTATTGCATTTTTTGACGATTCATTGTATTTTTAAGGATTTTCTGAAAAACTATATTTTTTCAATAAAATATACCTCAAAAAAAAAAAAATTTGCTTACTTTTCCCATAAATTTCAATTGCAGTAGAAAGTATATTTAAAATTTGATAATCTAAGTATTTTACCTAAAAATGAGTTTTGCCAGAAAAGCACTCAAACCGCTCTAAAACGTCGAAATATGCAATAAAATACCATTTTAGCACATTTTTCTGAGCTTTTTAATATTTCAAGTATTTTTTAAAAATAATATGAAATATTCAATAAAAGTATTGATTTTTATAGATTTTTAATGGGATTTTTTAAAAATATGTAAATAAATAATAAATATTCAAAAATGCTATAAAACTTCATTTTATTGAATTTTTGGACGATTTAAAGCATTTTCAAGGATTTTTTGAAAAACTATTTTTTTTAGATAAAATACACCTATGAGTAAGCTTCCTAAAAAAAAATCATAAAATTTTCCTTACTTTTCCCATAAATTTCAATTGCAGTAGAAATTAAATTTAAAAGTGTGATATATGTATTTTAGCTAAAAAATGAGTTTTGCCAGAAAAGCACTCAAACCGCTCTAAATCGTCGAAATATGCAATAAAATACCATTTTAGCACATTTTTATGATATTTTTAATGTTTCATGTATTTTTTGAAAAATAATATGAATATTCTATAATAATATTGATTTTTAAAGATTTTTAATGGGATTTTTTAAAAATATGTAAATAATATATAAATATTCAAAAATGCTATAAAACGTTATTTTATTGCATTTTTTGACGATTCAAGGCATTTTAAAGGAATTTCTGAAAAAAATTTTTAGATAAAATATTGCTATAAAATATTGCTTCCTAAAAGAAAATCATAAAATTTTGCTTACTTTTCCTATAAATTTCAATTGCAGTAGAAATTCTATTTAAAAGTGTGATAATCTAAGTATTTTAGCTAAAAAATGAGTTTTGCCAGAAAAGCACTCAAACCGCTCTAAAACGTCGAAATATGCAATAAAATACCATTTTAGCACATTTTTCTGAGCTTTTTAATGTTTCATGTATTTTTCGAAAATAATATGAAATATTCTAAAAATATTGATTTTTATAGGTTTTTATTGGGATTTTTAAAAATATATAAATAATATATAAATATTAAAAATACTATAAATCGTTATTTTATTGCATTTTTTGACGATTCATTGTATTTTTAAGGATTTTCTGAAAAAAACTATTTTTTTCGATAAAATATACCTCAAAAAAAATAATAAAATTTCGCTTACTTTTCCCATAAATTTCAATTGCAGTAGAAAATTGTATTTAAAAGTTTGAAAATCTTAGTATTTTAGCTAAAAAATGAGTTTTGTCAAAAAAGCACTCAAACCACTCTAAAACGTCGAAATATGCAATAAAATACGATTTTAGCACATTTTTCAGAGCTTTTTATTGTTTCATGTATTTTTGGAAAATAATATGAAATATTGTATATTAATATAAGATTTTTATTGTTTTTTAATGGGATTTTTTGAAAATATGTAAATAATTAAAAAAAAAAAATGCATTTTTTGACGATTTAAGGCATTTTCAAGGATTTTCTGAAAAACTATTTTTTTTAGATAAAATACACCTATGAGTAAGGTTCCTAAAAGAAAATCATAAAATTTTGCTTACTTTTCCCATAAATTTCAATTGCAGTAGAAATTCTATGTAAAAGTTTGATAATCTAAGTATTTTAGCTAAAAAACGAGTTTTGCCAGAAAAAGCACTGAAACCGCTCTAAAACATCGAAATATGCAATAAAATACGATTCTAGCCCATTTTTTTGAGATTTTTAATGTTTCATGTATTTTTCGAAAATAATATGAAATATTCTATAAAAATATTGATTTTTATAGATTTTTAATGGGATTTTTTAAAAATATGTAAATAATATATAAATATTCATATATGCTATAAAACGTTATATGCATTTTCAAGAAATTTCTGAAAAAAAAATTTTTAGATAAAATATACCTATGAGTAAGCTTCCTAAAAGAAAATCATAAAATTTTGCTTACTTTTCCCATAAATTTCAATTGCAGTAGAAATTCTATTTAAAAGTGTGATAATCTAGGTATTTTAGGTAAAAAATGAGTTTTGCCAGAAAAGCACTCAAACCGCTCTAAAACGTCGAAATATGCAATAAAAGACCATTTTAGCACATTTTTCTGAGTTTTTTAATGTTTCATGTATTTTTCGAAAATAATATGAAATATTCTATAAAAATATTGATTTTTATAGGTTTTTATTGGGATTTTTTAAAAATATATAAATAATATATAAATATTCAAAAATGCTATAAAACTTCATTATATTGCATTTTTTGACGATTTAAGGCATTTTCAAGGATTTTTTGAGAAACTATTTTTTTTAGGTAAAATACACCTGTGAGTAAGCTTCCTAAAAGAAAATCATAAAATTTTGCTTACTTTTCCCATAAATTTCAATTGCAGTAGAAAGTATATTTAAAATTTGATAATCTAAGTATTTTACCTAAAAAATGAGTTTTGCCAGAAAAGCACTCAAACCGCTCTAAAACGTCGAAATATGCAATAAAATACCATTTTAGCACATTTTTCTGAGCTTTTTAATATTTCAAGTATTTTTTAAAAAATAATATGAAATATTCAATAAAAGTATTGATTTTTATAGATTTTTAATGGGATTTTTTAAAAATATGTAAATATTTTCTGAGCTTTTTAATGTTTCATGTATTTTTCGAAAATAATATGAAATATTCTATAAAAATATTGATTTTTATAGATTTTTAATGTGATTTTTAAAAATATGTAAATAAATAATAAATATTCAAAAATGCTATAAAACTTCATTTTATTGCATTTTTTGACGATTTAAGGCATTTTCAAGGATTTTTGAAAAACTATTTTTTTAGATAAAATACACCTATGAGTAAGCTTCCTAAAAGAAAATCATAAAATTTGGCTTACTTTTCCCATAAATTTCAATTGCAGTAGAAATTCTATTTAAAAGTGTGATAATATATGTATTTTAGCTAAAAAATGAGTTTTGCCAGAAAAGCACTCAAACTGCTCTAAAACGTCGAAATATGCAATAAAATACCATTTTAGCACATTTTTCTGAGCTTTTTAATATTTCAAGTATTTTTAAAAAAATAAAATGAAATATTCAAGGATTTTTTGAAAAACTATTTTTTAGATAAAATATACCTATGAGTAAGCTTCCTAAAAGAAAATCATAAAATTTCGCTTACTTTTCCCATAAATTTCAATTGCAGTAGAAATTGTATATAAAAGTTTGAAAATCTTAGTATTTTAGCTAAAACATGAGTTTTGTCAAGAAAGCACTCAAACCGCTCTAAAACGTCGAAATATGCAATAAAATACCATTTTAGCACATTTTTCAGAGCTTTTTAATGTTTAATGTATTTTTGGAAAATAATATGAAATATTGTATAATAATATCCGATTTTTATAGTTTTTTAATATGATTTTTTAAAAATATGTAAATAATTAAAAAAAATTAAAAATGCTTTAACACTTGATTTTATTGCATTTTTTGACGATTTAAGGCATTTTCAAGGATTTTCTGAAAAACTATTTTTTTTTAGATAAAATACACCTATTAGTAAGCTTCCTAAAAGAAAATCATAAAATTTTACTTACTTTTCCCATAAATTTCAATTGCAGTAGAAATTTTATTTAAAAGTGTGATAATCTAAGTATTTTAGCTAAATAATAAGTTTTGCCAGAAAAGCACTCAAACTGTTCTAAAACGTCGAAATATGCAATAAAATACGATTTTAGCACATTTGTCTGAGCTATTTAATGTTTAATGTATTTTTCGAAAATAATATGAAATATTTTTAATGGGATTTTTTAATAATATGTAAATAATAAATAAATATTAAAAAATGCTATAAAACTTGATTTTATTGCATTTTTTGACAATTTAAGGCATTTTCAAGGATTTTCTCAAAAACTATTTTTTTAAATTTTCTTACTTTTCCTATAAATTTCAATTGCAGTAGAAATTATTTAAAAGTTTTGATTTTAGCTAAAATGAGTTTGCAGAAAGCACTAAACGCTCTAAACGTCGAAATATGCAATAAAATACCATTTTAACATTTTCTGAGCTTTTAATGTTTCATGTATTTTTCGAAATAATATGAAATATTCTATAAAAATATTGATTTTATAGATTTTATTGGGATTTTTAAAATATGTAAATAAATATAAATATTAAAATGCTATAAAACGTTATTTTATGCATTTGACGATTCAAGGCATTTTCAATTTCTGAAAAATATTGATAAAATATCTTATGAGTAAGCGAAAGAAAATCAAATTTTGCTTACTTTTCCATAAATTTCAATTGCAGTAGAAAATCATTTAAAAGTGTGATAATCTAATTTTAGCTAAAATGAGTTTTGTCAGAAAAGCACCAAACCGCTCTAAAACGTCGAAATATAATAAAATATCTTTAGCACATTTTCTGAGCTTTTAATGTTTCATGTGTTTTTCGAAAATAATAGAAATATTTTATAAAATATTGATTTTATAGGTTTGGGATTTTAAATATATAAATAATATATAAATATTAGAAAATGCTATAAATCGTTATTTTATTGCATTTTTGACGATTCATTGTATTTTTAAGATTTTCGAAAAAACTATTTTTTCGATAAATATACCTCAAAAATAATAAATTTCACTTACTTTTCCCATAAATTTCAATTGCAGAAATTGTATTTAAAAGTTTGAAAATCTTAGTATTTAGCTAAAAATGAGTTTTGTCAAAAAGCACTCAAACCGCTCTAAACGTCAAATATGCAATAAAATACCATTTTTAGCACATTTTTCAGAGCTATTTAATGTTTCATGTATTTTTCGAAAATAATATGAAATATTCTATAAAAATATTGATTTTTATAGATTTTTAATAGGATTTTTTAAAAATATGTAAATAATTAATATTTATTAAAAAATGCTATAAAACTTGATTTTATTGCATTTTTTGACGATTTAAGGCATTTTCAAGGATTTTCTGAAAAACTATTTTTTTTTAGATAAAATACACCTATGAGTAAGCATCCTAAAAGAAAATCATAAAATTTTCCTTACTTTTCCTATAAATTTCAATTGCAGTAGAAAGTCTATTTAAAAGTTTGATAATCTAAGTATTTTAGCTAAAAAAATGAGTTTTGCCAGAAAAGAACTCAAACCGCTCTAAAACGTCGAAATATGCAATAAAATACCATTTTAGCACATTTTTCTGAGCTTTTTTATATTTCAAGTATTTTTTAAAAAATAATATGAAATACTCAATAAAAGTATTGATTTTTATAGATTTTTAATGGGATTTTTTAAAAATATGTATATAAATAATAAATATTAAAAAATGCTATAAAACTTCATTATATTGCATTTTTTGACGATTTAAGGCATTTTCAAGGATTTTTTGAGAAACTATTTTTTTTAGGTAAAATACACCTGTGAGTAAGCTTCCTAAAAGAAAATCATAAAATTTTGCTTACTTTTCCTATAAATTTCAATTGCAGTAGAAATTCTATTTAAAAGTGTGATAATCTAAGTATTTTAGCTAAAAAATGAGTTTTGGCAGGAAAGCACTCAAACCGCTCTAAAACGTCGAAATATGCAATAAAATACCATTTTAGCACATTTTTCTGAGCTTTTTAATGTTTCATGTATTTTTCGAAAATAATATGAAATATTCTATAAAAATATTGATTTATATAGATTTTTATTGGGATTTTTTTAAAATATGTAAATAATATATAAATATTAAAAAATGCTATAAAACGTTATTTTATTGCATTTTTTGACGATTCAAGGCATTTTCAAGGAATTTCTGAAAAAAAAATAATTAGATAAAATATACTTATGAGTAAGCTTCCGAAAAGAAAATCATAAAATTTTGCTTACTTTTCCCATAAATTTCAATTGCAGTAGAAATTCTATTTAAAAGTGTGATAATCTAAGTATTTTAGCTAAAAAATGAGTTTTGCCAGAAAAGCACTCAAACCGCTCTAAAACGTCGAAATATGCAATAAAATACCATTTTAGCACATTTTTCTGAGCTTTTTAATATTTCATGTATTTTTCGAAAATAATATGAAATATTCTATAAAAATATTGATTTTTATAGGTTTTTATTGGGATTTTTTAAAAATATATAAATAATATATAAATATTAAAAATGCTATAAATCGTTATTTTATTGCATTTTTTGACGATTCATTGTATTTTTAAGGATTTTCTGAAAAAAACTTAGTAATTTAGCTAAAAAATGAGTTTTGTCAAAAAAGCACTCAAACCGCTCTAAAACGTCGAAATATGCAATAAAATACGATTTTAGCACATTTTTCAGAGCTTTTTATTGTTTCATGTATTTTTGGAAAATAATATGAAATATTGTATAATAATATACGATTTTTATAGTTTTTTAATGGGATTTTTTTAAAATTTGTAAATAATTAAAAAAAAAAATGCTATAACACTTGATTTTATTGCATTTTTTGACGATTTAAGGCATTTTCAAGGATTTTCTGAAAAACTATTTTTTTAGATAAAATACACCTATGAGTAAGGTTCCTAAAAGAAAATCATAAAATTTTGCTTACTTTTCCCATAAATTTCAATTGCAGTAGAAATTCTATTTAAAAGTTTGATAATCTAAGTATTTTAGCTAAAAAACGAGTTTTGCCAGAGAAGCACTCAAACCGCTCTAAAACGTCGAAATATGCAATAAAATACGATTTTAGCTCATTTTTCTGAGCTTTTTATTATTTCATGTATTTTTCGAAAATAATATGAAATATTCTATAAAAATATTGATTTTTATAGATTTTTTATCGGATTTTTAAAAATATGTAAATAATATATAAATATTCAAAATGCTATAAAACGTTATTTTATTGCATTTTTTCACGATTCAAGGCATTTTCAAGGAATTTCTGAAAAAATAATTTTTTTAGATAAAATATACCTATGAGTAAGCTTCCGAAAAGAAAATCATAAAATTTTGCTTACTTTTCCCATAAATTTCAATTGCAGTAGAAATTCTATTTAAAAGTGTGATAATCTAAGTATTTTAGCTAAAAAATGAGTTTTGCCAGAAAAGCACTCAAACCGCTCTAAAACGTCGAAATATGCAATAAAATACCATTTTAGCACATTTTCTGAGCTTTTTAATGTTTCATGTATTTTTCGAAAATAATATGAAATATTCTATAAAAATATTGATTTTTATAGGTTTTTATTGGGATTTTTTAAAAATATATAAATAATATATAAATATTCAAAATGCTATAAATCGTTATTTTATTGCATTTTTGACGATTCATTGTATTTTTAAGGATTTTCTGAAAAACTATTTTTTTTTCAATAAAATATACTTAAAAAAAAAAAAAAATTTGCTTACTTTTCCCATAAATTTCAATTGCAGTAGAAAGTATATTTAAAATTTGATAATCTAAGTATTTTACCTAAAAAATGAGTTTTGCCAGAAAAGCACTCAAACCGCTCTAAAACGTCGAAATATGCAATAAAATACCATTTTAACACATTTTTCTGAGCTTTTTAATATTTCAAGTATTTTTAAAAATAATATGAAATATTCAATAAAAGTATTGATTTTTATAGATTTTTAATGGGATTTTTTAAAAATATGTAAATAAATAATAAATATTCAAAAATGCTATAAAACTTCATTTTATTGAATTTTTGGACGATTTAAAGCATTTTCAAGGATTTTTTGAAAAACTATTTTTTTTAGATAAAATACACCTATGAGTAAGCTTCCTAAAAGAAAATCATAAAATTTTCCTTACTTTTCCCATAAATTTCAATTGCAGTAGAAATTCAATTTAAAAGTGTGATATATGTATTTTAGCTAAAAATGAGTTTTGCCAGAAAAGCACTCAAACCGCTCTAAATCGTCGAAATATGCAATAAAATACCATTTTAGCACATTTTTATGATATTTTTAATGTTTCATGTATTTTTTGAAAAATAATATGAATATTCTATAATAATATTGATTTATAAAGATTTTTAATGGGATTTTTTTAAAAATATGTAAATAATATATAAATATTAAAAAATGCTATAAAACGTTATTTTATTGCATTTTTTGACGATTCAAGGCATTTTAAAGGAATTTCTGAAAAAAAATTTTTTAGATAAAATATTGCTATAAAATATTGCTTCCTAAAAGAAAATCATAAAATTTTGCTTACTTTTCCTATAAATTTCAATTGCAGTAGAAATTCTATTTAAAAGTGTGATAATCTAAGTATTTTAGCTAAAAAATGAGTTTTGGCAGAAAAGCACTCAAACCGCTCTAAAACGTCGAAATATGCAATAAAATACCATTTTAGCACATTTTTTTGAGCTTTTTAATGTTTCATGTATTTTTCGAAAATAATATGAAATATTCTAAAAAAATATTGATTTTTATAGGTTTTTATTGGGATTTTTTAAAAATATATAAATAATATATAAATATTAAAAAATACTATAAATCGTTATTTTATTGCATTTTTTGACGATTCATTGTATTTTTAAGGATTTTCTGAAAAAACTATTTTTTTCGATAAAATATACCTCAAAAAAATAATAATAAAATTTAGCTTACTTTTCCCATAAATTTCAATTGCAGTAGAAAATTGTATTTAAAAGTTTGAAAATCTTAGTATTTTAGCTAAAAAATGAGTTTTGTCAAAAAAGCACTCAAACCACTCTAAAACGTCGAAATATGCAATAAAATACGATTTTAGCACATTTTTCAGAGCTTTTTATTGTTTCATGTATTTTTGGAAAATAATATGAAATATTGTATATTAATATAAGATTTTTATTGTTTTTTAATGGGATTTTTTGAAAATATGTAAATAATTAAAAAAAAAAAAATGCATTTTTTGACGATTTAAGGCATTTTCAAGGATTTTCTGAAAAACTATTTTTTTTAGATAAAATACACCTATGAGTAAGGTTCCTAAAAGAAAATCATAAAATTTTGCTTACTTTTCCCATAAATTTCAATTGCAGTAGAAATTCTATGTAAAAGTTTGATAATCTAAGTATTTTAGCTAAAAAACGAGTTTTGCCAGAAAAAGCACTGAAACCGCTCTAAAACATCGAAATATGCAATAAAATACGATTCTAGCCCATTTTTTTGAGATTTTTAATGTTTCATGTATTTTTCGAAAATAATATGAAATATTCTATAAAAATATTGATTTTTATAGATTTTTAATGGGATTTTTTAAAAATATGTAAATAATATATAAATATTCATATATGCTATAAAACGTTATATGCATTTTCAAGGAATTTCTGAAAAAAATTTTTAGATAAAATATACCTATGAGTAAGCTTCCTAAAAGAAAATCATAAAATTTTGCTTACTTTTCCCATAAATTTCAATTGCAGTAGAAATTCTATTTAAAAGTGTGATAATCTAGGTATTTTAGCTAAAAAATGAGTTTTGCCAGAAAAGCACTCAAACCGCTCTAAAACGTCGAAATATGCAATAAAATACGATTTTAGCACATTTTTCTGAGCTTTTTAATGTTTCATGTATTTTTCGAAAATAATATGAAATATTCTATAAAAATATTGATTTTTATAGATTTTTAATGGGATTTTTTAAAAATATGTAAATAATATATAAATATTAAAATGCTATAAAACGTTATTTTATTGCATTTTTGACGATTCAAGGCATTTTCAAGGAATTTCTGAAAAAATAATTTTTTTAGATAAAATATACCTATGAGTAAGCTTCCGAAAAGAAAATCATAAAATTTGGCTTACTTTTCCCATAAATTTCAATTGCAGTAGAAATTCTATTTAAAAGTTTGATAATCTAAGTATTTTAGCTAAAAAATTAGTTTTGTCAAAAAAGCACTCAAACCGCTCTAAAACGTCGAAATATGCAATAAAATACCATTTCAGCACATTTTTCTGAGCTTTTTAATATTTCAAGTATTTTTTGAAAAAAATTATGAAATATTCAATAAAAGTATTGATTTTTATAGATTTTTAATGGGATTTTTTAAAAATATGTAAATAAATAATAAATATTCAAAAATGCTATAAAACTTCATTTTATTGCATTTTTTGACGATTTAAGGCATTTTCAAGGATTTTTTGAGAAACTATTTTTTTAAATAAAATACACCTATGAGTAAGCTTCTTAAAAGAAAATCATAAAATTTGGTTTACTTTTCCCATAAATTTCAATTGCAGTAGAAATTCTATTAAAAAGTGTGATATATGTATTTTAGCTAAAAAATGAGTTTTGCCAGAAAAACACTAAAACCGCTGTAAATCGTCTAAATATGCAATAAAATACCATTTTAGCACATTTTTATGATATTTTTAATGTTTCATATATTTTTTGAAAAATAATATGAATATTCTATAATAATATATATTTTTAAAGATTTTTAATAGGATTTTTTAAAAATATGTAAATAATATATAAATATTCAAAAATGCTATAAAACGTTATTTTATTGCATTTTTTGACGATTCAAGGCATTTTCAAGGAATTTCTAAAAAAAATTTTTTAGATAAAATATACCTATGAGTAAGCTTCCTAAAAGAAAATCATAAAATTTTGCTTACTTTTCCAATATATTTCAATTGCAGTAGAAATTGTATTTAAAAGTTTTAAAATCTTAGTATTTTAGCTAAAAAATGAGTTTTGTCAAAAAAGCACTCAAACCGCTCTAAAACGTCGATATATGCAATAAAATACCATTTTAGCACATTTTTCAGAGCTTTTTAATGTTTCATGTATTTTTGGAAAATAATATGAAATATTGTATAATAAGATAGGATTTTTTTAGTTTTTTAATGGGATTTTTTAAAAATATGTAAATAATTAAAAAAATCAAAAATGCTTTAACACTTGATTTTATTGCATTTTTTGACGATTTAAGGCATTTTCAAGGATTTTCTGAAAACTATTTTTTTAGATAAAATACACATATGAGTAAGCTTCCTAAAAGAAAATCATAAAATTTTGCTTACTTTTCCCATAAATTTCAATTGCAGTAGAAATTCTATTTAAAGGAGTGATAATCTAGGTATTTTAGCTAAAAAATGAGTTTTGCCAGAGAAGCACTCAAACCGCTCCAAAACGTCGAAAAATGCAATAAAATACCATTTTAGCACATTTTTCTGAGCTTTTTAATGTTTCATGTATTTTTCGAAAATAATATGAAATATTCTATAAAAATATTGATTTTTATAGGTTTTTATTTGGATTTTTTAAAAATATATAAATAATATATAAATATTCTAAAATGCTATAAATCGTTATTTTATTGCATTTTTTGACGATTTAAGGCATTTTCAAGGATTTTCTGAAAAAAAAACTATTTTTTTAGATAAAATACACCTATGAGTAAGATTCTTAAAAGAAAATCCTAAAATTTTGCTTACTTTTCCCATAAATTTCAATTGCAGTAGAAAATCTATTTAAAAGTTTGATAATCTAAGTATTTTAGATTATAGATTTTTATTGGGATTTTTTAAAAATATGTAAATAAATAATAAATATTAAAAAATGCTATAAAAATTCATTTTATTGCATTTTTTGACGATTTAGGGCATTTTCAAGGATTTTTCGAAAAACTATTTTTTTAGATAAAATACACCTATGAGTAAGCTTCCTAAAAGAAAATCATAAAATTTGGCTTACTTTTCCCATATATTACAATTGCAGTAGAAATTCTATTTAAAAGTGTGATAATATATGTATTTTAGCTAAAAAATGAGTTTTGCCAGAAAAGCACTCAAACCGCTCTAAATCGTCGAAATATGCAATAAAATACCATTTTAGCACATTTTTATGATATTTTTAATGTTTCATGTATTTTTGAAAAATAATATGAATATTCTAAAATAATATTGATTTATAAAGATTTTTAATGGGATTTTTTAAAAATATGTAAATAATATATAAATATTCAAAAATGCTATAAAACGTTATTTTATTTCATTTTTTGACGATTCAAGGCATTTTCAAGGAATTTCTAAAAAAAAACTTTAGATAAAATATACCTATGAGTAAGCTTCCTAAAAGAAAATCATAAAATTTTGCTTACTTTTCCCATAAATTTCAATTGCAGTAGAAATTGTTTTTAAAAGTCTGAAAATCTTAGTATTTTAGCTAAAAAATGAGTTTTGTCAAAAAAGCACTCAAACCGCTCTAAAACGTCGAAATATGCAATAAAATACCATTTTAGCACATTTTTCAGAGCTTTTTAATGTTTCATGTATTTTTGGAAAATAATATGAAATATTGTATAATAATATACGATTTTTATAGTTTTTTAATGGGATTTTTTAAAATATGTAAATAATTAAAAATAATAAAAAATGCTTTAACACTTGATTTTATTGCATTTTTTGACGATTTAAGGCATTTTTAAGGATTTTCTGAAAAACTATTTTTTTTAGATAAAATACACCTATGAGTAAGCTTTCTAAAAGAAAATCATAATTTTTTTCTTACTTTTCCCATAAATTTCAATTGCAGTAGAAATTTTATTTAAAAGTGTGATAATCTAAGTATTTTAGCTAAAAAATGAGTTTAGCCAGAAAAGCACTCAAACTGCTCTAAAACGTCGAAATATGCAATAAAATACGATTTTAGCACATTTTTCTGAGCTTTTTAATGTTTCATGTATTTTTCGAAAATAATATGAAATATTCTATAAAAATATTGATTTTTATAGATTTTTAATGGGATTTTTTAAAAATATGTAAATAAATAATAAATATTAAAAACTTCATTTTATTGCATTTTTTGACGATTTAAGGCATTTTCAAGGATTTTTTGAAAAACTATTTTTTTTAGATAAAATACACCTATGAGTAAGCTTCCTAAAAGAAAATCATAAAATTTGGCTTACTTTTCCCATAAATTTCAATTGCAGTAGAAATTCTATTTAAAAGTGTGATAATATATGTATTTTAGCTAAAAAATGAGTTTTGCCAGAAAAGCACTCAAACCGCTCTAAAACGTAGAAATATGCAATAAAATACGATTTTAGCACATTTTTCTGAGCTTTTTAATGTTTCATGTATTTTTCGAAAATAATATGAAATATTCTATAAAAATATTGATTTTTATAGATTTTTATGGGATTTTTTAAAAATATGTAAATAATATATAAATATTCAAAAATGCTATAAAACGTTATTTTATTGCATTTTTTGACGATTCAAGGCATTTTCAAGAAATTTCTGAAAAAATTTTTTTAGATAAAATATACCTATGAGTAAGCTTCCTAAAAGAAAATCATAAAATTTTGCTTACTTTTCCCATAAATTTCAATTGCAGTAGAAATTCTATTTAAAAGTGTGATAATCTAGGTATTTTAGCTAAAAAATGAGTTTTGCCAGATAAGCACTCAAACCGCTCTAAAACGTCGAAATATGCAATAAAATACCATTTTAGCACATTTTTCTGAGTTTTTTATTGTTTCATGTATTTTTCGAAAATAATATGAAATATTCTATAAAAATATTGATTTTTATAGGTTTTTATTGGGATTTTTTAAAAATATATAAATAATATATAAATATATAAATGGTTTTTTATTGCATTTTTTGACGATTTATTGTATTTTTAAGGATTTTCTGAAAAAAACTATTTTTTTCGATAAAATATACCTCAAAAAAATAATAAAATTTCGCTTACTTTTCCCACAAATTTCAATTGCAGTAGAAAATTGTATTTAAAAGTTTGAAAATCTTAGTATTTTAGTTAAAAAATGAGTTTTGTCAAAAAAGCACTCAAACCGCTCTAAAACGTCGAAATATGCAATAAAATACGATTGTTTCATGTATTTTTGGAAAATAATATGAAATATTGTATAATAATATACGATTTTTATAGTTTTTTAA
>WNWK01041976.1:0-16198 GCA_009830355.1 Cherax destructor | reverse complement strand
CGCCACCCACCAGTGCTGGCCCCGGGAATTTTACTGAAAGATAAGCTGCAAATCACCAGAACAAAATGGTAAGATTCCTCCGGGACCTGGGCCCAAGAGAACATGTGGAGGGGATGAATTAAAACAAGGTTTGGGAATATTAATCAAAGTAAAAAACAAATTAAATCAAGTTTTAAATTGTCACAAACAGTGTCCAGAATATCTTGCCCTTTTTGTAAGGCTAAACCAAAGCAGTCATAGTACGGGGGGAGAGAGAGACCTTGTGTTCCCAAGTCAGTGGGGCTTCAAACCCCTTTTTATTGTACAGCACAAAGGAATGGAACAACTCCCTATTCAAACCCAGTCATGAAGCCAGTTCAAGAAGAAAACCCAAAGGTACCTTGAGTGACAAAAAGGGGAGGAAATGTTTTTTATTTTAGTAAACACATGTATATGAAAATAACTTTTTCCCTTATTCCTATATACATTTTATCCTTTATAATATAATAACATATATATCCTACAATGTAAAATATTAAGGTTAAAAAGGACCCCAATGGAAATAATACTGTCTGACTTTTTGGGTTACCTAGGTTCTCTACACATATGCTGCTATATGATAAGGGAAAATTTTTGTTTCCGAATAAACTTACCTTTTATAAGATTTATTAATCCCCCCCTTTTAATAAACATATCCCTTTTTCTTGCAAAAAACATTACCCCAAAAGCTTCCATGAGGTTTGGTGACGGAAGAGAATTAAACAACCAATACTATAGTTTAAGATGCATGTGTGGCTATATATGTTAAATGGACCCTGGATGACTTAAACAGGAGGGTTGGGGGTTAGCCAAGTCTAGTCAGTGTTAGGGCAGGAGCGAGGCGAGGTGGCCCCCACCGGTGGGATGGTCCCCAGTCCCACTCACAACCACGAAGAGTAAAACCGTCTTTTTATACCCCTTTCCGGTAATATCGTTTTGGTAATATTTGTGACAAGAAACTCTATGTCGGGGTTTTGTTTACGTTGGGTATTTATTTATAATGGTGTCGACACAAGAGGTTTGTTTATTTCAATTAAATTATTTAAATAATTGGGAAATTTGATCCGTGTTCTGGATCTTCTGCAACGTTCTTTATCAGTTCTTCACAATTTTTACACGCTATAATATAATTTCTCTAGTTTCAGAATTAGTCTACTAGGTCCTAGTACTATTCAAATACTACTATACTTCACTTAAAGTATTTGGCCTCGAGTTTGGTATGCATGACATGCAAACATTTTACCAAAATGTTTGTAACATTTCTGGGTGGGACATTTTATATTTAAATGTCCTGTCTCCAGTAATGTTCTGGGGGAGATAAAAAGTGTACATGGGGGAGCGCAAAACCCGGGGGGGTAAGGCTCCTCTGGAAATGAAAGCCTTTTAGTTTTCCCTTCAAACAAAAGGGTGCATGATCCTCTTCCTTTGCTCAAACCTGTATGTCCCTTTGCCGTATACCCCTTATGGGTTTAACGCTCATGAGTTTAACTAAATGCTGTTGTTGGCTTTCTGCTTACCTCGAGGTAGCTACTTTAATGCTGCTTTAGGGGCCTTTATTCCAAGGAACGTTACATCATATCCTCCAGTATTTTAGAAATCTTTTCTGTTGGTGCGACCCTGCCCATCTACCTGTAGGGAGGGTTACAAATTAATTTTGCCTAAATTATGATGGTGTGCAGTTATCTTCAGTAGGGCCTAGACTTTGAGTGAGGGTAAAAAAGGGGAAATTTAAAAATGTCATTATTCCCCCCCCCTCCCAAATACCTTGATGCTGGTGAAGGGTTGGGAGTATTTTGACATTGAATTTACTCCCTTCCCATACAGGTTTATGGGTTTTCCCCTTTCCATTTACCCATTTTGGAAACTGTACATATGGAATAACTCCCCATTCCTTCCCATATTTCCTCCCAGTAATTTTTTAACTGGGTACAAAAGTGAATTTTATTCACTTGCACGTTTAAAATTTTTTTCCCAGTACCATGTTGGCATACTCTGAATAGTGGTGCAAAAATGTTGGGTGAAGGTTATAGGTCTCGGGTTTTATATCTTCATCCATTAACTAAGACCTTTTGGCATAACTTTAATTTTGAGACTTCAAAACTTTGGAAATCCCATCCCTGCTGGCATGGGATTCACTGGTCACTTTCAAAGTAGTGACACTCCAACTATACTGTCCCTACGAAAATTCATATTTTACCCAAGTATTTTGATGATTCGATTGTGGTCTTGTCTAAGCTTCAGTCTGGTGCCCATATATCCACACCCTCAAGAGAACAATTTCTTAAAAAAAAAAATATCTTAAATACATTAAAAAGATTTACTTCCGTTTCCTGCAGTTTTAGCATTTTTTGTATGCTAAAAAAATAAATTTGTAGCATACCCTCCCTTTAATTTCCTTCACCACTAAATACTTCCTTGTAACAAATCCTAGTTTATTTCTTTTGTTTGAGTTATCCATGCCACATAATGCTTCCTAATAAACTATGAAAGATAACCTATTAGTTTCCAATTTTAAACCCATTGGAAAACTGTTAATATTTAACTAGTACGTATATGACTTGACTGGTATTAACTTTAACCTTAACTTTAGGATGCTCTACTTGTGCATATCTACACTTACCCTGACTGTAGTGATGGGCCAGAAGTCAACAGATATGGACAAGCTGCTCAATTGGTGTTTGGATGCAAACTCCACAAGACAGCACCAGGACCAGAAAACTCTTTGCATAAACAGGTGACTTCAGTTTCAATCTATTAATTTTAAATTTTACAACTATTCCTTTTAGTTGCTACTTTTTCAACCTTTAATTTTTGATTTGCATACTTATTTTTTTTTCTTCCTCTCTATTAACTTGTTGGCAAGTTAGTTTGGGTATTGGCCGATATTTTAAAGCATTAAAATTTTTTCCCTAACCCGTTTGAGCAAGCAGATTTTCCAAATTTCTTTCATCTTGCATAACTCTTAAAAGGAATAACACTTTAAATCCCTTTCCCCCAAGGAAAACTTTTTAAAGTTACATTGAATGTGATCTTCAATCTTAAGAAATTGAATAATTCAGTAATTTTGACTTATATTTGAAATTGGTTGAATAAAAGCAAATGCACAAAAGGTCTAACTGTAATTTCCCTCCTTTCTTGTTTGCTATTTTTTGCAGCAGTTATCACACATATCTGGTGCATGTCACAGCTACTATAAAAGAAAAACTTTGAATACAATCTTTCAAATATCCATTTTTGCTAAAAGGACCCAGGTTTTGGATTTCCCGGGGATGTTCTCAAACCTCGAGTGCCCATCTGCACATCCACTCCAAAATTCTGAATCTTCACTTTTTTTTGTATCCAATTTTCATTAAAAATTTTTTTTTATCCTCATCACCTTCCTTTTTCCCTATATTCACTTTTAATTTCTTTTACATCCCTACCAAACTCTTCCAAACCTCTCGACTTCTCCAAATGTTGATACAATAAATTTTTTTTGGGGTTTAAAATAACTTTATTTTTAATTTAAAACGTTGAACCCATAAATTTTTAAAATTCCTTTCGATTTTAGATTATACCTGGCTGCTTCTTGAGCATTTCATGAAGCTGAAACAGGGCTAATATCCCTCATTTTTACTTCTATTACAAATCTCCCCCTAATAACTTTTAAATTTTTAAAAAAAAATTCTACTTCTAGTTTTTTTAAAACAGTGCTGATTCTAGAAAACTAAACAAAGCAAAATAGTTTAAGTTTTACTGTTAATATTTAAGTATGACAATTTTTTTGGGGCTAAAGTCTTAAACTAATTCTTTTTTTTTTTTTCTCCATGCCCCCAAGGGAAAAGATAAGTCTTGCTGTACTGAAGAAACTGCATATAAAATTCATAGTGACAACATCTAAAACTTCAATTACAACCACTGTCAAAATTTTCTAAAAATGCAATGAACATTTTTTACAAAAATATTGCTTTTATGAATTTCCCTGTTGGCCCCGGTTGTATCAGTAATTTAACCTTTAAATCAGTGGAACCTTGGTTGACAAAATTTTTTCAGATGTCTGTTCAGCACCCAAAATGGACTACAACCAAAACAATTTTCCATAAGGAATATTGCAAACATAAATTAATCCATTCCCGATCCCAAATAAATATTTAAAAATTTATTAAAAATGTATAACTATAAAAAACTGTAAAAATAATACCAAACTTTAACTAAATACTTTCAGTAAATAAAAACTTAACCCTTTCCTCTTCAGGGGCAGCTAATGACATACTGAAACAGGGTGGAAAAAAGGGGGATTTTCCCTTAAAAAGGGCTTTTTTAAAGTCAGGCAACATCCTTCTGGTTCTTAGGTTTGGGTCTGAGCTTCAGTTCCCCGAATTAGCCTGAAACCTTCCCACTCCCCACGGACTATAATCCCCCTGGGTTTAATTCCCCATGTTTAAAAATCCTCCTGGGTTTTTTTCCCCCTCCTTTTTTTTTTTAATAAAAACCGTCCCAAAGAGGTTTTTTCATCCTTTTTCTTTAAATTAAAAAATTCCTCATTTTCATGTTAGAGGCTGATGGACTCTATTTGGCTGGGGTTTTTTTCAGCAAACTCCTTCATTCACCATTTAACACATTTCCTTTTCAAATCAATGGGTTCTCACAAAAAAAAAAAAAAACACTAAAACCAAAATAAAAAAACTAATAAAAAAAACTCAATTTGACAGCATGCAATTATGGCTAGTCCTGGAAAATGTTGACTCATTGTGCATTCTGTGAGCCATGACCTGAGCCATTAAAGTTCAGTCGACAACCAAAGAACATTAAAAAAAAAAAAAAAAAATTTTTTTTTTTTTTTCAAATTTTTAAAAAAAGATTTGTTACTGGGAATGCAATAAACCCGAGGTTCCCCGTATTTTCCAAAATTTTCAGTTTTTATTTTAAATACAGCCTCTCCTCCTTTGGGAATTCCCTTCCCAAAACTATGTCGTTAAAAAATTTTTTAAATGAAATACTATAATTAGTGAGTTTTGTCGACCATCTTTGATATTTTTTAATGTCACCTTTGCACCGTTTATAACATTTCTGGTATATTTTTAAATGCTTATACAGTAGTATATTGAAATAAACAGAATAGAAATCAGCTTAATATACATTATTTAGGTATGAATACTGGTCAGAGCCGGTCAAAAGTCCGAGCGTCGGTAAAAAGTACGTTGCTAAGAGAGGAGAGGCTGTACTTGCCATCATGGATGTATTTTAATATTAAAGTTCCAGTGGTTTAAGTGCTTGTTTTAAATGATTAATACTTGGTTAAGTTGCCTACAATAAGATTGTCTAGTTGTAAGAACTCAAGATAACTCCTGCCCTTGTGTGTATACCACAAATTACTTTTTAATTAGCTAGTCTTTCACTAGTTTCACATAACATATTGAATGAGTAAGTCTGTTTTAAAATTATTGTATGCTGGTTTAATTAATGGTGAAACTTGGTATTCTGATAACATATCTACACTGCAGGAGACTCGCACATGGCGGAAGGAGCGCTTCTACAAAGTTCCCTTGTGTGCCAGTGATTGTGATGCCTGGTTTAATGACTGTGCTGAAGATTTTACCTGCACTGACAACTGGTCAAGGAATTTTGATTGGCTAAATGGTACTGAATGCTCCTCGAAGTGTTTAACTAATTTCTGTCCAAAGGGGTCAGAATGTATGACCTTTAGAAAAATCTATGGGAATGCTTCCAACTTCTGTGAAAAGGTATGCCAGGCAAAAGTTATCCTTTTGATTTATTTAATTTAGTGTTCACCATTTCTTTCAACAAACCGCCGTATCCCCCGAAGCACGGTGGCCCAAAGTTATTTTGGGAAATTAGTATTGGTCTTCTCATACCCTCTTTGCCCTCTATTTGTAAATGTAAATACTGAAATTTACATTTTAATATTTATTCCTGGAGATATTAACCCTTTCAGTGTCATGATCCCTGCTTGCAAAATTGCTCCCAGGGTCAAAGAATTAAAAAAAAAAATCTGGCTTATGCCAAACTACCTTACTTTCTGTAAGTAAAATTTTAATAAATTGTCATCCTACTTGCAGGTGCTCAAACTAATCTTAGGCTTTGCTGAAAATGGTAAATACGTACTATGTGCTTAAAATTCTTTTAGTCTTATGTACCTCTTAGTGCTAAATTCTCCTACATTAACATGTAAAATTTCCTTAGGTTTGGGATCATGCTTGGCAGTATACTAAAGACTCCGAACCATGTATGAGATTATGGTTTAATGGATCAGTTGGAAACCCAAATGATGCTGTTGCTAGACACCATGCACACCTCATTGCTGGAGCGTCTACCAAGCATCTAGACTACTTGTTCGGCTCTCTGCTTATACTTTGGAGCTTCATTAGTGTATATTAAAATTTTCCAGAACTCCATTGAAAGTTAACAGTTTTCAATAAACTTTTTTTGCAAAATGTGACTTATTTCCCAGGAATCTGGTATGTTATTCTCTGGTCAACACTGACCCTTTTGGGTTTAGCACTTTAGTCAGAATTTATTTATTCTTGTCATACATCTTATTCAAATGCCACTATTGAATGCTCTGAACTTAATTTTTAACCATGGTTGCAGGGTTAGATTTTTACTGATGGTTCATGTACTTTTTATAGAACAGAAATACCTTGCATTGTATGATTGTCAAAAATCTTGCTGTACTGATCAAGGTAAGTACCATCCGACTTACGACCAAACTTGGTTCCGACCAACCAGTCGTAAGTCAAAAAGGACGCAAGTCAAATCTTAAAAATTAGACATATGGGTAGGGCATAATGTCAAACCTTTGCTATATAAAGTACAGTGGAACTCTGTTTCGTCCGCCTTGAGTATCAGACGTTTTGAGTTTAGAACCGTTTTTTCGGCTAAATTTTGTCCTGAGTTTCGCACTGTGCCCTGTGTTTCGTCCCGCGTACCAGACCTGCCTGCGCGCCTCCCCGCGCAGCCGTCATGAGTCAGGCTTTTTCTCCTCGAGTGAACATTACATTATACTATACTAGGCATTTAAAGTGCCCTAGAGCGATAAAATGCATATACAGTACTCATTACATACTTACCTTAAAATATTTGTAGTCTTAATGTAGAGTGAGAGGAGTAAACAAGATGAGTACATGTGTAGAAAGTGTGAGTTTTGTAAACAAACCAGTTTTTTTTAATAGCAGTCCGGACACGAATGGTTTGTTCACTCCGTCAAGCTGACTGGAAAAACATCTCATATTTGTTAATGTTTGTTATGTAGTGTGTTGTATAATTTTGAAAAATATAGATGGATTAAGCAAAATGTCTATACTGTATAACGTTTTTTTTACGACAATGCACCTCATTGATTTTTTTTTTTCTTCAAGTTGGCCGTCTCTCACCGAGGCAGGGTGACCCAAAAAGAAAACTTTTATCATTCAGCACTTTCACCTCGCTCATACGTAATCACTGTCTTTGCAGAGGAGCTCAGATACAACAGTATCTGACTAATAACACTTATTGATTTTAATGTGTTCCTGCACGCCAGCACAGGCGCAAGTTGTGGAGTTTAAAGCAGTTAAGTTCAGTGACAGTGTAGCATTAAGAGTGTAGCAATTAAGTGATAGATAAAGGACTAAACAAAATAAACTCCTGACAGCATAAGCCGCTCTGCCTATCTTCTGCAAGGTATGTAAATGGTGTATGTACACCAGTTCATTTGTACATAATGGTTTTCTTATGAAAGACGTGATCTAATGCAGTTTGCTTCACAAACTGTTTTCTGTTATACTAACACGTCTGAAGGAGGAAAGAATGGGGAGACGTTTTCATAGCTGGAGCAAGAATGCCAACCACCACATATGTAATGACATACATATTTTATTAATTCTAGAGTTTATATCAGGTTTTTATTTATATTGTTTATTACAGTGGACCCCCGAGTATCGTAATTAATCCGTTCCAGGAGCTAGTACTTAACACGAAGTTTACGAAATTCGAACCATTATTTCCCATAAGAAATAATGTAAATACAATTAATCCGTTCCACAAAAAAATATTCACATACTAAATTAAAAACTATATATATATATACATTTACTTTTATTGAAGAGTTGCAGGCATCTGGAAGGTAGTTGCTGATAGGGGCAGGGAGTTAGTGGTTGGAAGGGGAATCCCCCTCCAAAAGGACTTCAGGTAACAAGTCCCTCTCTGGGGTTACTTCCCTTCTTGGTCTTTTAATGCCACTAGGACCAGAGTCACCAGACCCCTGCCTGGTAAAGTAACTGTCCAGAGTCCTCTGTTTCTGGCGACCCTTCAACACTTTCCTGAAGTGCGACATGGCTCTGTCACTGAAGTGGCTGCACAGAAGGCTCATTTCAGCTTGCTCAGGGTGGTGTCTTTCAACAAATGTCTGCAACTCATTCCACTTTGTACACATCTCCTTAAGCACTGAAGAGGGCACCTCCTTCTGTCTCTCACCCTCCTCCTTTGAAGCAATAACCTCAGCTGTGGTCTGTTGCTGTTCCAGATGAAGCTCTTGCAGCTCTTCAGTTGTTAGCTCTACCCTGTGGGCCTCCACCAACTCTTCCACATCCTCAACACTCACCTCCAACCCCAGGCTGTTCCCCAATGCCACAATAGTCCACAACAGGCACAGGGTCGTCAGGGTCAGCCTCAAATCCTTCAAAATCCCTGTTGGACACAACCTGGCCACAATGGTCTCCAAGCAGAGTTCAAAGTCCTGGAAGTCACTCCCTCCCAAGCCTTACCTATAAGGCATATGCAATGCACAATGTTGAAGTGATCTTTCCAGAACTCTCTTAGGGTCAACTCAGTGTCTGAGGTCACTTCAAAGCACTTTTCAAACAGTGCTTTGGTGTACAGTTTCTTGAAGTTGGAAATGACCTGCTGGTCCATGGGCTGGAGGAGAGGTGTTAGGAGGCAAGAACTTCACTGATGAAATTAAACTTGTCAGACAAACACTCTTGCAAGTTGTGAGGGTGAGCAGGAGCATTGTCCAGTATCAAGAGGCACTTGAGTGGCAATCTCTTTTCCAAGAGGTATTTCTTCACAGTAGGGCCAAACACTCCAGTCACCCATTCCTTGAAAATCTCTGTAGTGACCCATGCCTTGGTGTTAGCCTTCCAATGCGCACACAAATTATTCTTGTCAACACTGTGATTCTTTAAGGGTCTGAGATTTTCATAGTGATACACCAGTAAAGGCTTCACTTTAAAATCCCCACTAGCATTAAAACAAAACATGAGTTAGCCTGTCTTTCATAGGCTTGTGTCCTGGCTGTGCCTTTTCCTCCTGAGTAATGTAGGTCCTGTTGGGCTTTCTTCCAAAACAGGCCTGTTTCATCACAGTTAAACACTTGTTGGGGGAGGAATTGTTCAGCCTCTACGAACCCCTGGAATTCATGCACAAATTTTTCAGCTGCACGTTTGTCTGAGCTGGCTGCCTCACAATGTCACACAACACTGTGTATGCCACTACGTTTCTTAAACCTGTCAAACCAGATTTTGCTGGCTTTAAAATCACTTGCCTCACCACTGGTTGCAGGCATTGTCTTGACAAGATCTGCGTGCAACTTTCTTGCCTTTTCACAAATTATCGCCATGGAAATACTATCACCCGCTCTGTTTTTCATGGATCCACACCAACTACTACTACTCAACCTCATCCACTGTTTTCGATCTATTTTCGTTAACATATCGACCCTTTTGCAACATTAGCTTCCTTGATCTCATTTCTCTTTGCCAGGATAGAGCTGATAGTAGATGGGGTTTTGTTGTACATCCTGGCAAGATCACTCAGACGTACGCCACTCTCATATTTTTCTATAATCTTTCTTCAGTTCGATGGTGTTCCTCACTTTCTTTACCACAGGGGTGCCACTAGGAAGCTTTTTGGACCCATGGTGACTTATTTCAGTGACAATCACTAAAGCACCAAAAAAACACCAAATGTAGTGTGAATGTTTGAAAGAGCGCGCTAGGTAATGTTCTCTCAATGGTAAACAACGCTCACTGGCGGCGTCCCCGCAGGTGCGGAGCAGGCGGACAGGTCTAATATGTTACGAAACACGAGCCATTTTACGATTCTCGAAATCTAAAAGCTTACGAAACACTATGTTTACGAAATAAGAACCTTACGAAACTCGGGGGTCCACTGTATGTCATATTAGATGAATTGTGATAGATAAATAAGCTGTAAAGTTGATAATAGTCATATTGAAGTACTATTTTGTCATTCCTCCTGACAGCAGGAATGGATTAATTGATATACATTATTTCTTATGGGAAATATTGCTTCGACTTTAGGACTTTTTCGACTCTAGGCCTAGCTCCTGGAACGGATTAAGGGCGAAACTCGGGGTTCCACTGTACCTACATAGTATCGTGTTACTTTTTACTAAATATTTTACTACTGTATGTATATGCTGCCAGACGTACGGTCGTAAGATACGAGTGGTCGATGTCAAGCAGGTCTTAAGTCGGATGGTACTTCTATTGTTTTTATGTAATGCATTAAAAGATTAAATATGTCTAATCACATATTTTAGCAGTTTGCTTAGTACAAATCAGTACACACAACTCTTACAAATAAAGAAATTACAAAAGATAAAAACATAGTAGTAAACAGTTTTACTACAGTTGTAAATAAAGTGCCATACCTACAGTAAAAAAAAAATAGTTCAACTTGGTTTGCATAATCAGCATACATCTTTATAGCATTGCATTGTAACTGTTGCCTAACTCTAATGCCTCATTTGTGGGGGGGTTTGACATTCATTATGAAGTCACAAGCATCTACTTTTAAAATTCACATGATGGTTCATCCAGTGTGAATTTCTTTTTCTTTACTTTCCTGTTTCTTTGAGAAAATATTTAGTTTCCAAAAAGTCTTGCCTCAGGGTAGTCAGAACACATCAATGCATCGATGTAGATTTTCAAAATCCAAAGCTTCTAATTGGAGATATCTTTCCCAAGCTGCACAGTATTTAAAGTTTCAACATACAATTCGAACCAGCAAAATCATTGGAAACAGTGCAGTGAAAGAAATTGCCAAACAGCTCTGTTGCTTGCAGTTACTTCAAGCCATGATTCACTTGTTTTCATTGCCTTTTAGATGTAACCTTTCCAAAATTCTTTTAAACTTGTGGCACTTTCTCCTGTTACTTTTATGGTTTGTGCAAAGGTAAGTCTTAAATAATATGCCTTAAATGTAGCTATGACACCCTGATCTAACTACAGTGTTTGGTGGCAGGAAAATTACACTGACATTTTCTTTAGTCAGATGTAGGATGACCTGGTGCATTGTCGAATAACAATGGTCTAATTACCCAGGCTTTATTTTACCACTATATAAAAAGAAGACCCCTTTGGGATTTTCTGCTCTGTACACCAGCATAGCCTTTAACTTAGTTGCTAAAGGCATTCCCACCTAATAAGCATTAAATTGTTTTTTGGGAGACTTTTTTTCTCTTCTCTCTCTCTCTCTTTTCTTTTCTCTCGCCAAATGAGTGCATTACAATCTTCCAAAACAACCCTGTTTCATCTACATTAAAAAATTTTCTATTTTCTCTAAACATTTTCTTCAAATTTTTTAAATCACTAGAAATCTCTACCCTTGTACATTTAGCACTTTTTGATTATAATAATTAGGAAATCTTTCCATTGCCTTGTCTGCACTGGCACTTTAACTAATAATTCAAGTTATGGAGTCCCATATATTTTTTTTTTTAATCTTGAAATCGGCTATGACTTGCCATAAACTTTCCCCTTCATTGCCATATTTTCTAACATTGAATAGACTTGTTCCTTTGCTTAAATCATCTGACTTTTTTAAAGGCTGCAGTCTTCATAACATTAAATGATTTTCCATATCCATTTCAGAAATACATTTAAGTCGCTCTAGACGTACATGTGTAAGATACTTTTTAAACATTATCTTTTTTAATCTTTATTCCTTATATGCATGTACTGATGTTTCATTTTCTAGCCACTTGCTATTTTAGCATACAATGCATCATGTCTTATAAATTCTAGTTTTTCATCTGTTAACAATTTACTAGAACACTCAACATCATTGCATTTCCTCTTTCCATCAATTTTTTTTTATTATGAAGAGGCTGCATCTCAGAGGCAGGATGACCTAAAAAGAAAAAAGTTTTTAAATTTAATAATGTACATATACAGAAGGGGTTACTAGCCCCTTGTTCCCAGCATTTTAGTCTCCTCTTACAACACTCGTGGCTTATGGAGGAAGAATTCTGTTCTACTTCCCAATGAAGATAAGAGGAAATAAATAAGAACTAGTAAAAAAATAGAGAACCCAGAGGGGTATGTGTGTACATGCATATGTAGTGTGGCATAAGTAGAAAGATATACCTGGTATCCCACATGTTTAAGACAGAAAAGACACAACAATCCTACCTTGTAAAACAATTAGTTTGTTTTACATTCAGTGGTAGGATGGTGTTCCTCCCTGGGTGGTTGCTGTCTACCAACCTACTACCTAGTTCTTTTCATTCATATTTGCATATAAAGGGGTACCAGTATACTTTAAACGAATTGTATATACATAGCATGCTGTGCCTTCACTGTCAGTCTAGAATGATACTGTTTGCTTTTTGGGAGTCCTATCAGCAGTCCAATACATGTAATGCCTTTTAAAAAAAATTCTGTATTTAAAATTTTTGTACCCTATATCAAAACCTGTATTGCTCAAAACCATACTATGCAAAGGGAACAAAAGTTTACCCTAGTCATTGTGTAAAACATTTACTTGAATTTTTTTAAAGCAACAACTACAGTGGTCCCTCTGTTAACGAGGGCCCCCCAAACTCCCCCTTTTATGTAATTTATTTTTTTAAATGTTTTTATAAGGTTTTTTTGGGGGTCTAAAAGGACTGTCTATTTTACATTTTCTTTGGGGATAAATTCGTTTGGTAATGGCATTTGAACAGCATTCTGGAACAAAAAATATCGTTAACCGAGGCCCACTGTATCTAGGTACCAAGACTTGTGGTGTTCTAGCAATTAGCCCAACATGGACTTCCGACCTTCCATAGGTGGTAACTAAATTTTGTATTTAATCCTAGTGCTTGAGATAATTAGCAATTAAGGTGGTTATAATCAAACTTCAGTTCTGACAAGTCATTCATGTTGGTTCTGGGCGACTCTTTCCTGGAAAGTTAGTAATCGGGATTTTACGTACGGTGACTTCGCTCATTTTGAGCCCTTTTTTTGGCCAATTTTATTGTTCCAGTCGACAAAATTTGCTTTTATGCTTTTGCTAAAATTAGAAAAAAGCCCTTTTATCTTTTAACTCCAATAGTGGTCAGAAATTGGCAATTTGGGCCAATATCTCTTTTCAAAAGATGCCAATTTCAAAAGATGCCAATTCAAAAAATCCAGAATAAAAAAACATTCCCGGACTAAAATAATTTTTTTCTGTTCATTAGTCACACTCCCGGCCCCCCCTCTTTTAAGGGCTCCTTGTCGTGGTAAAAGGCTATTGGTCTGAGGTTGGGCCTCTTGGTCTTCTTCCTCAGCCGAACCCCCTACCCCAATCCCCTCCCTTTTCCCCTTTTCCTCATCTTCCCTTTTTCCCCATTCCCCCCCTTATTTCCCCTTCCCCTTTTTCCCTGGGAGCTTCCCTCCCAAATTTTAGTTCCCGGTAGGGAAGGGACCTTTCCCTCCCCCTTTCTGAGGTTCTTTGGGGGGGGTTTAAATTTTCTGTGAATCTGGGTGTGGGGGTGTCCCCATCCCTCCGGTCGGTGGCTTTGGGTAAGACGGGGGGCTCTGACCCCTTTCGATTCTGGGGTGGGGGGGCTGAAGGAGGATGCTTTTGGCGGGTATCCCGCCCCCTTTTTTCTCCGAGGTGGCTCGGTGGGTGTGAGGTTCTATCCCCGGGTTGTTTGGGTTTTCTGGGATGAAGGGGGGGGTATGGCATGGGTTCCATGCAGATCTGCCTACGCGGTGTTGAGGTCCTCTTGGGGGGGAGGGGATTTTCGCCCCCTTTTATTCCCCCTAGGAGCTATTCCTCCCGTTTCCTTTTTTTTTTTTATTTTCTTCATTCTTTTTTTTTTTTAAAAAAAGGTAACCTAACCATGGATCCCTAATCGGGAAACCCACCGGGGGCCCCTTTTTTATACCGCACCTAGTTCTGACCCTACCTCGTTAACGGACAACTCTTGGACACCTCTAATACCCTGTACCTCTTGCTGGTGCTGGTTCGCCCCACCTGCTTCAGGTTCCGGGGTTTCCCGACTAGCCCTTTTTGACACGTCTGCCCTTTTCGCTCTTTTTGCCCCGATTCCGGCTTCTCCCTCAACGGTGTGGCAATTTTCAGATTGTTCCCCCCGTTACACGTCGGACCACCTCCGGCCCCACCCCCAAAACGATCTATACCCTTACATGACGTTTCCCAACATTTCCCTTTTCCTGGGTTCATCTCAAAAAACGACCAACTCGTCCCACCCCCCCTAAACATTTTGTTTCACACTACTCAATGGACAAAGTTTTTACTCTACGACCGACTTCCCCTAATACCTATCTTTCAGATCAAAAAGTACAGTGGACCCTTGAAAATCGTCCATAATTCTTAACAGAATCTGTTTGGGGTCCATTACCGAACAATTTTTTTACCAAAAGGGAAAAAATGTAAATTAGCTTAGTCCATTTCAGACCCCAAAAAATACCTTAAAAAAGCACTTAAAAAAAATATTTTACATAAAAGGGAAAATTTGGGGAGGGGGGACGATTTTCAAGGGTCCACTTAGGTAAGGCTCTGCTATGCCATGTTGGAAAAAAGATATCTCATTTCACGCCCGGCGGCCTTTTTAAACATCACGGTCCAGAATGCTGGCCAAGCTCACGATCTTTCTCTTCTTACGACCATAGATAACTATTTCTTACTATTAACAAGCATCATTCTCTCAATTTTGTAGTGGTACTGTCATTTTTTACACCATTGTCCAACGGAATTTCCAGACATGTGGTTTGACATTTTGGGGCAGATTAGATTAGATTTTCCCAGAAGTGGGTAGTTTTTGTGCCCCCCTATCCATCCTTTGGGTGGTGGGGCAAAAAACATATGGATACACAAAAAGGCCTTTTAACCCGGGGGCCCAAAAAAAGGGGTTTAAAAATTGTACATTTGGATTTATATCTACAGTTCACTTATCTGTTACAAGCAAAAATTTTGGGAAAATTTTGGGAGGCCAATGGTATCCTTTTTTTTTAAAATTCTTGACATTTACATAGGTTTTTTATACTGTCTATCTCTATTTCCTCAATAAGTGGACAATTAAACATATCAGGGCCTCGGTTTTCGTGCATCTCCAAACTCTAACATTTATGTAAGTGTATTTTCGTAAGTGCTTTTCGTGTATTTTTGGGGGGTCTGAAAAATTAAACCCCAAAATTTTTTCTCAAGGAAGAAATTTGGGGAATGGGCACTTGAGCAGCATTCCCGGAACAAATTTTCAGCGAAAACCAGGGACCACTGTAGTGTTCAAGGGGCCCGTGGACCAAATCCCGATCACATAATTTGCATTTAGTTTGATCCTGATCTGTGGTTTTCCAAACTGCCCAAAATACTTGTAGCCAAGCCTAAGCCTGGACTACATCCCAAACAGTCTGTTACATTGAAGATGCTCCATAAACATCTTATCTTTTCCCCTTTTTCATTGTGGGGTTTTAAGGGTCTCTCAGGCTTCTAAATGCATTCCCATAGCAACCCTTTTCATTATTTCTCCTAATATTATTTAAACTTCACATATACCCAAAGTTATATTTCTACATTCTCCTTCTGGGTACTCTTCTTGGCTAACATATCAACTTTATCATGAAGGGGTAATCCAATTTTGATGGGATCCATAGCAATTGTACATTAATTCCCTTTTTCCTGGTTTTTTAGTATCTATCCTGGCTTCTCCAATGAGCATGCTGTTAGTCATTATCGAGTCAAGAGCCTTCAGTGATGACATAGAATCAGTAATGATGATAGTCCCCAAACTCAGTGTCATAAGTTGGGTTTAGTGCAATTAGGATTGCAAACAATTCAGTTTGCGGGGTAGATGCCCAGTTGTTAATTCTTATGCCTAGTTCAACAGATTTATTATTGTTCTTAATTAGGGGGGTGGCAACAAGAGCAGGTTTACCCGAATGAGTATGAAATCCTTTGTCTCCCGAGG
>WNWK01041975.1:0-16199 GCA_009830355.1 Cherax destructor | reverse complement strand
CCTAACTGGGGGCCATCAACAGATCCCCCAAAATTCAAAAACCCTTTTTCTGAATCTGGTTCGCAAAAAAATCCCCGACTTGACGGTGAAGATCCCTTGGGGGTGGGTCAGGAAAAGCTAGACCCCTATTTTCCCAAAATGTAATTGACAAAAAACAAAAAGTCGAAAATCACTGTCTAGACTATTCTCTGTGAACAGGTTCACAGAGTCCTGAAAAAATATTTTGTCTCCCAGAACACATACTCTACCAAAAAGTCTAAATAAAAACCCCAAACGAGACAAAAGAGGTGTTGTCCCCCGAGGCAGCAGGTCAGAGAGGGAGGGAAGGAGAACAGTCCCCCCACCTCAGGTGTGGTCACGCCACCCGACGCTGCCCAGCAAAAGGGCCCGGCAGTATAATAAGGGGGAATTAAGTAGCGGTAGTTTGCAACTCCCGGGCAGCTACAACACACTTGAGCACAATATTTAATGTTACATCCTACCTAATAAAATAGCTATGTCAAATAATAATACAAAGCAAGATATTAAAGATTTAGCTATTATCAAAATATCAGCAATATAAAATTATAAAAATGAAAATATACATACATCAAATTTATATATGTACATTGTGGCCCAATTCTGGAATTACTTAATACACCCAACACCACAACCCTTGGCACACCTCTACTCCCCCCAAAACCACATGACCCTCATCCCATACACAACCACAATGACCCTCAGCTGCCTCCACTATCCACATACAACACCACATTGACCCTCAACCCACACACAACACCACAATGACCCTTGGCTGCTTCCACTACCCCACACAACCACACAATCACCCTCGGCTGCTTCCACCTACCCGCACACAATCACCACAGTGACCTCAGCTGCCTCCACTACTCACACACACACCACAGTGACCCTCAGTCACCTCCAGTACCCCCCACAATACCATAATGACCTCGGCCAGCTCCACTACCCACACAACCACCACAATGACCCTCAGCCACCTCCACCATCCCCCACAACACCATAATGACCTCGGCCACCTCCCACTGCTCACACACAACCACCACTAGCACAAAATGACAACCAGCTGCAGATATCCAGCAACCACCAGTAGACCACATCTAGGATTGTCAGGAGAATACAAATTTTTCCTAATTCCAATCAGTTTGACCATACAGAGTGTAATCCAACTTAACTGCCCTGTAGTTCGGCGTAAGTAAGCTTGAGCTCTTTGACTGCATTTCAATGAGCCATTGATGCAAATTATAGTGAGTGAAACAAACAGATACTTCCAGAATACATTTGCAAACATGCTGGTTTGACCACTGAGCCATGGCTATGCAGTGGAAGGACACAACTGTGGCTGAGATGTATCCTTTTCTTCACAGTAATGCTTATGTCACATGTATAAGCACAATATTTAGTTATAAATTAGACACATACAGTAGGCCCCCTTATATGGCAGGTTAGGTTCCAGGCTAGTGCCTTAAAGCAGACATCGCCGAAAAGCAGAACGCCATTTTTTCCACTTCTAAATGCATATAAATGCCAGACAACAAGCTTACATTAACTTATATTAAGTTAGCAATAGCACTAGGCATTAAAAACACAATAAAAGTAAGATACACACAGAGTACACTTATTACTTACCTTAAAGTATTAACATTGTTAAAATAGTCTGTGAACCAATTTATGAAAAGATCAGTAGTCACCCAAAAGCTTTTGAATTGGATTTATAATAACCAGGAGGCTACCTTTTGCATAGTTCTTTAGGGTCCTAGGATTCTCTGAGTGATAAATTAACATAGGTTTTAACTTGCAATCCCCAGCAGCATTAGCTCCTAGCAAGAGTATTAGTTGAAGCCTCAGATGAGTCAAAGGGATGTTAGGAAGCATTTCTTCAGCCATAGAGTAGTCAGGAAGTGTAATAGTCTGGCAAGTGATGTAGTGGAGGCAGGAACCATACATAGCTTTAAGACGAGGTATGATAAAGATCATGAAGCAGGGAGAGAGGACCTAGTAGCGGTCAGTGAAGAGGCGGGGCCAGGAGCTAAGTCTCGACCCCTGCAACCACAATTAGGTGAGTACACTCGGGTTATCCTGGGTTCTCTACACATATGCTGCTATATGTAACTGTATTTGATGGCTATCTCAGCGATCAACATATACCTTGTTAGTAAGTTCATTCAGGTATACACAATACAGTTACATAGATTATCATACATAGCAAATATCGTAGACAACCCAGATAACCAAAAATCAGTTCACTGAGTTTAATAATTTCTAACTTGGCACTTAAGTAAGAGGCTTACGACTCCTCTTTTATCACAACTAAGCTTAGACGCCATAGTCAATGGGGCCAACTAGTAAACAAAAGAGTAAACGAGAGAGAACGAGATACGGAGTTCAGACAAGGTAAAAAACAAACTGAACAGGTAGTGGCGATCACTCGGTCAGGCGAAATGAATGCGATTAATACGTGTCCACTTTTAGTTCATTCACATACGTTTGAAAGGGAGTTTGTGAGACTTCTACCTCAAAATAATTTTTTATTATAATAATAATTACCTCACAATACAAATACTCTTACATTGTGTACAAGTTAGTACAAAATAAACAAACAGCAACACTCCCATTCTCATGCAACACTATTTTTAGAGTTAATGATAGTATTACCATTATTATTATCATAATAAAAAAAGTCTAAACCCACAAGGGTCGTGAATAACTATATATAGAGTGAAGGCATATGAAAGGAATATTTTTCTACAGTTATCCCTCAATGTTTGACTAGAGAAACGTAATTCTTCCGACTTCTACAAAGTCGCTGTAAACAAATACAGTGGACCCTGGGTTTAAACGAATACCCGGAAATCGTACAATTATGTAAGTATAATTTTTTAATTGCATGTGGAAGTGTATTTTTTGGGGGTCTGAAATAGACTAACCTACGTGACATTATTTCTTAAGGACGTAAATTCGTTCGGTAATGGCACTTGAGCAGGCTTCTGGGATGAATTTTTTCGTTAACCGAGGGTCCACTGTATCATATTTGTCAATTTTTATTCTGTGGGTGTATGTATCATGTTTATATGCTATGCAACGCGTTTTTAAATTATTTTGAAGAAAATATCATAGATGAATTAATGAAAATGTCTATATTAACGTAAATTAAGACATTTAATGTGCGAAGAGTGATTATTATTAGTATTACGTAATGTTTTCCCTCCGCCCGGCAACCACACCTACATAGCATATAAACAGCATGTTTATATGCATGTAACGTGTTTCTCATATAATTTTGAAGAATATATCATAGATGGATTAATGAAAATGTCTATATTGACGTAAATTGGACATTTAATGTGCGCAAGAGTGATTATTATTAGTATTACGTAATGTTTTCCCTCCGCCCGGCAACCACACCTATATAGCATACAAACTTAGCATATAAACAGCATGTTTATATGCTATGTAATGTGTTTCTCATATAATTTTGAAGAATATATCATAGATGGATTAATGAAAATGTCTATATTGACGTAAAATTGGACATTTAATTGCAAGAGTGATTATTAGTAGTACAGTGGTACCCCGACTTACGATGTTATCATCTTACGTTATTTTCGATAACCGATATTTATAACGTAAGAAATTTGATTGTGACTTACGATGTTTGCTTCGTCTACCGACTCGTACCGGACGTGTCGCTAGGCCCAGCTGAGCGCACTCCAGGGAGCGTCAGTGCTAGTGTTTACAAGCGGGCGACCACCCACCCACACCCACGCATTCCTACCAGTATATTGTCATTATTCCACTGTTTTTAGTGCTTGCAACTGCTAAATAAGCTACCATGGGTCCAAGGAAAGATCCTAGTGCTAAGCCTGTGGTAAAGAATGTGCAGGGAGTGAAGCATTTATGCAGAGTGTAGCATTTATGCAGGGAGTGTAGCAGGCATGCAGGGAGTGTAGCAGGCATGCAGGGAGTGTAACAGGGATGCAGGGAGTGTAGCAAAGATGCAGAGAGTGTAGCAAGGATGCAGGGAGTGTAGCAGGATGCAGGGAGTGTAGCAGGGATGCAGGGAGTGTAGCAAGGATGCAGGGAGTGTAGCAAGGATGCAGGAGTGTAGTAAGGATGCAGGGAGTGTAGTAGGCATGCAGGGCGTGTAGCATTCATGCAGGGAGTGTAGCAAAGATGCGGGAGTGTAGCAAGGATGCAGGGAGTGTAGCAGGATGCAGGGAGTGTAGCAAGGATGCAGGGAGTGCAAGGATGCAGGGAGTGTGCAAGGATGCAGGGAGTGTAGTAGGCATGCAGGAGTGTAGCATTCATGCAGGGAGTGTAGCATTCATGCAGGGAGTGTAGCATTCATGCGGGAGTGTAGCATTCATGCAGGAGTGTAGCATTCAAAGAAAAGGCCAGTAACCCCAGAAAAGAACTTGGTACCTGCAGTGTTAATGGAAGGATTCCCTTCCAAACACTAGCATACTACTCCACCTTCTCCCTCCTCCCGTCCTCCACACATCAACAACTCTTCAATAAATGTAAGTGACATGTTATTGTTCAATATTTGCATGTGTATTTAGGTATTCTTTATTAAATTTTGTATTATTTAATGTCAAAAAGTTCTAAAAATATTTTATTTAACTACTTTTGGAAGTCTTGGACGGATTAAATTTATTTCCATTATTTCTTATGGGGAAAATTGATTCGTTTAACGATTGTTTCGCCTAAAATATGCCCTTGACGGATTAATATCGTAAGTCGGGTACCACTGTATTACGTAATGCTTTCCCTCCTCCCGGCAACCACACCTATATAGCATACAAACATAGCATATAAACAGCATGTTTATATGCTATGTAACGTGTTTCTCATAAAATTTTTTAAGAATATATCATAGATGGATTAATGAAAATGTCTATACTGATGTAAAATTGACATTTAATGTGTCCAAGAGTGATGATTACATAATAGAGAGATGTGCTCACGGAAAATGTAAACAAACCGGTGGCACGCGCCGATCTGAAAGACGCCGCTGTATACAAAAGTTTTGGTCATAATTTGAACTCGCCGTATGAACGGAACGCCGAAAGACGAAACGCCGAAAAGCGGCCCTACTGTATACAACACTTGGGTATCTTTATTGAGGAAATGTTTTGCCACACAGTGGCTTCAATAGTCCAATATAAAGTAGAAAGGTGTAAGGAGAGGAAGAGTTTCGGTAATCAGTCCTCGGCCTAGAGTCGATGTGTTCAGTCCATCAATCTTGTAGAAAGTACAGCACAGGCCCGTAGAGGTGGCTTATATACTGTAGTCAGGTGAGGCGAGCAGGAGGGGCGGGGTCATAGTGGTACCATCCACTAGTCGAAGTAGGTCTTCGTTCAAAGGTTGGACAAGTGTTGAAGAATTCGTTTGTATCAAGATCCCAAGATGTTGCTGTGTCAGACAGGATGAAGATAAATAATTCAGAGAACCGACAAGTTATAAATTAGACACATATGCAACACTTGGGTATCTTTATTGAGGAAACGCTTCGCCACACAGTGGCTTCATCAGTCCAATATAAAGAGAAAGGTGTAAGAAGAGGAGGAGTTTGAGGTAATCAACCTCGGCCTGGAGTCGATGTGTTCAGTCCATCAATCTTGTAGAAAGTGCCAACTCCTCCTCTCCTTACATCTTTCTACTCATATTGACTGATGAAGCCACTGTGTGGCAAAACGTTCCTCAATAAAGATACCCAAGTGTTGCATATGTGTCTAATTTATAACTTGTCGGTTCTCTGAACCATTTATCTACATCCTATCTGACACAGCAAATCTTGGGATCTTGATACAAATGAATTCTTCAACACTTGTCCAACCTTTGACAAAGACCTACTTCACTAGTGGATGGTACCACTATGACCCCACCTCCTGCTTCGCCTCACCTGACTACAGTATATAAGCCACCTCTACGGACCTGTGCTGTACTTTCTACAAGATTGATGGACTGAACACATCGACTCCAGGCCGAGGGACTGATTACCTCAAACTAGTCCTCTCCTTACACCTTTCTACTTTATATTTTACTGATGAAGCCACTGTGTGGCAAAACGTCTTCAATAAAGATACCCAAGTGTTGCATATGTGTCTAATTTATAACTTGTCAGTTCTCTGAACCATTTATCTACAAAATATTCAGTCATACGGGCCACTGATTACAGGAACAACATGTTATACAAGATTAAGGATGTCTTTATGTATCTGAAACAGAAGTTCAGTACCACTGACCCCGAGGTTCGGCTGTAATCTGTTCCAGGAGCTAGGCCTCAACTCGAACTGACTGAAAGTCGAACTAATATTTCCCATAAGAAATAATGTAAATAGAATTAATCCGTTCCAGACACCCAAAAATATTCACAAAAATACAATTTATAGGGAATAACTATAGTTTTACATACAGAAAACACACATAAATACTACATACAATATTAAATTTTAAATTTATAAATAAACATTTAAAATAACATTTACTTACCTTTATTGAAGAGACTTGCTGGCATCTGGAAGATAGGGAGGAGGAGGAGGGAGTGCTTAGTGTTTGGAAGGGAGTCCCCTCCATAAGGACTTCAGGTATCAAAGCCCATCTGGGGTTACTTCCTTCTGGTCTTTTACTGGCACTAGGACCAGCTTGAGAGTCACTGGACCCCTGTCTCACAAAATAACTGTCCACAGTCCTCTGTTTCTGGCGCCTTTAACATTTCCCTGAAGTGGAATATGGCTCTGTCAGTGAACTTGTTGCAGAGATGGCTTATTTCAGCTTGCTCAGGGGGATATTTCTCTACAAACCGTTGCACATCATTCCACTTTGAACAAATCTCCTTAATCTCTGAAGAAGGCACCGCATCCAGTCCATCTTCCTCCTCCTGTGAAGCAATTTCCTCTACTGTGGTCTGATGCTGTTCCAGATGAAGGTCTTGTGGCTCTTCAGTGGTTAGCTCTTCCCTGTGGTCCTGCACCAACTCTTCCACATCCTCGCCACTCACCTCCAACCCCAGGGACTTGCCCAATGCCACAATACCTTCCACAACAGGCAGAGGGTCGTCAGGGTCAGGGTCAGCCTCAAACCCTTCAAAATCCCTCTGTTGGACACAATCCGGCCACAATTGTCTCCAAGCAGAGTTCAAAGTCCTGGAAGTCACTCCATCCCAAGCCTTAACTATAAGGCTTATGTAATGTTGATACTGAAGTGATTCCTCCAGAACTCTCTTAGGGTCAACTCAGTGTCTGAGGTCATTTCAAAGCACTTTTGAAACACTGCTTTTGTGTAGAGTTTTTTGAAGTTAGAAATGACCTGCTGGTCCATGGACTGGATGAGAGGAGTGGTGTTAGGAGGCAAGAACTTCACTGTGATGAAACTTAACTCATTAGACAAAAAGCCTGCCAAGTTGTCAGGATGAGCAGGAGCATTGTCCAGTACCAGGAGGCACTTGAATCCCAATTTCTTTTCCTGGAGGTATTTTTTCACACTGGGGCCAAACACTTGATGGACCCACTCTATGAAAATTTGCTTCATGATCCATGACTTAGTGTTAGCCTTCTACATCACACACAATTTATTTTTGACGACATTGTGTTTCTTGAACACTGGGATTTTCAGAGTGATACACGAGTAAAGGCTTCACTTTAAAATCCCCAGTAGTATTACTACACAACATGAGAGTTAGCCTGTCTTTCATAGGCTTGTGTCCTGGCAGTGCCTTTTCCTCCTGAGTAATGTAGGTCCTGTTGGGCATTTTCTTCCAAAACAGGCCTGTTTCATCACAATTAACCCTTAACTGTCCAAACGTAGATATACGTTTGTACGCGTACTGCTCCGAACGTAGATCAACGTTTTATTTTTCATTCCTTCAAATTTAGTGCAATTGGCCTGAGTCGCCAGACATGAGAGAATGGGTCTGCGCCTCAGTGTGCGCAGTATTAAAAAATCTGGGACCACTTAGTACCTTGTGGGAGCACTAGTTCAATTGAGTGCCAGCTGGAGCAAATAATGTGGCAAACACCATGGATTCACTGATGTCATGTCGCATTAACACTCCCCTTATAAGAGGAAAGTAAAAATAGGTTCGATAAATACATGAGTGGCTGTGGGTGGGTGTGAGTTGGACCTGACTAGCTTGTGGTCTGATGCTGTGCTCCTTCCTTCAGAGGATGTGACCTGACTAGGTGGGTCATTGGTCTAAGCTGGGGGGTGACATGGACTTGCCTTGCATGGGCCAGTAGGCCTTCAGCAGTGTTCCTTCTTTTTTACGTTCTTATATATTCGGCAGGCTGGCTTTGGCTGTCTCTGGCTGTCTCTGTGTCTATATCTGTCTATATCTCTGTCTATATCTGTCTATATCTCTGTCTATATCTGTCTATATCTATCTGTCCTATATCTCTGTATCTGTCTATATCTGTCTATCTATATATCTGTAATATCTCTCTCACATGTACACATAAGTACAGTTATTATACATAGTGTAAATTATTTAGGATAACCTAAAAAATAAAGGCAAAGTCCTATACAATACTTGTATATATAAGACATAATACACATGACTGGCAAGTAATACGCATTGTCACATTGTCACTTCTGCATCGCGTATAATACCTGTTGGCTTACGAGCCGCACTCAGACTGAGACAAGCAGACGGAAAGACACACACACACACAGGCAGACGGAAAGATACACACACAGGCAGACGGAAAGACAGATAAGCAGAGCTAGACAGACAGACAGATAGACAGTGGAAACAAGGAGAGGGTTCCCTGCTCCCATTCATCAATGTCATTGGGCTGTCAGTGTTATCTGACACTTGTCATAACACCATTCTTCAAGGAGTTTCATATACTCCAGGCACACACAGGCAGACAGAAAGACAGATAAGCAGAGCTAGACAGAGACACAGACAGATAGACAGATGGACAGATAGATAGACAGATACAGTGAAAACAAAGCGAGGGTTCCTGCGCACATTCATTCATCAATGTCATTGCTGTCAGTGTTATCTGACACTTGTCATAACACCATTAGTCAAGGAGTTTCATATTATACTCCAGGCACACATAGGCAGGCAAACAAAGACAGATAAGCCGAGCTAGACAGATAGATAGAAACATAGATAGACAGATAGATAGACAGATAGACAGATAGATAGACAGATAGACAGATAGATAGAGAAACAGATAGACAGATAGATAGACAAACAGATAGATAGACAGATAGATAGACATAGATAGACAGATAGACAGATAGATAGACAGATAGACAGATAGATAGAGAAACAGATAGACAGATAGATAGACAAACAGATAGATAGACATAGGCAGGCAAACAAAGACAGATAAGCCGAGCTAGACAGATAGATAGAAACATAGATAGACAGATAGATAGACAGATAGACAGATAGACAGATAGATAGAGAAACAGATAGACAGATAGATAGACAAACAGATAGATAGACAGATAGACAGACAGATAGATAGACAGATAGATAGATAGACAGATAGATAGATAGACAGATAGACAGATAGATAGATAGACAGATATATAGATAGACAGATACAGACAGTGAAAACAAAGCAAGGGTTCCTGGCACACATTCATTCATCAATGTCACTGTCTTATCAGTAGTTATCTGACAATTGTCATAACACCATTCTTCAAGGAGTTTCATATATACTCCAGGATGTCTAAAACATTGCTGGGACCTATAAATACTTTGTATATATTTATAGACAATAGTAAATGACCAAGGCAGGTGAAATTGTTCACCTGTTGGTGTCATTGTGACTATTTGAGTAATATTTCAGTACCTAATATTAGTGTTAGAACAAAGATTGGCTATGAAATCACAAGAACTATTATAAATTGTAATTACCAGAACATAAAAATTGTATAAAATAAAATAAAACTAGAAAAAAAGTATATCGGCATTACTTCTGCAAGCGGCAGGACTTGTTGTTGCCGTCAGGTGAGCATCCAGCACCAACTTGTAGGGCTTATATCTCGGTAAGTACTGGCCCTAAAAAAATTTTTTTTAGCCTATCCTGTTTATAAAAATGCGCTCTTCATTTTTTTAAAAAAACGATTTTTTTTTTTTCAAAATATTCGGAGCAGTGCGCGAGTGAACGTAGATCTACGTGTGGACAGTTTAAGGGTTAAACACTTGTTGGGGTTTGAATTTTTCAGTCTCTATGTACCCCTTAAATTCACTCTACAAACTTTTCAGCAGCAAGTTTGTCTGAACTGGCTGCCTCACCATGCCTTTCAACACTGTGTATGCCACTATGTTTCTGACAAACCAGCCTTTGCTAGCCTTAAAATCACTCAAATCAGCACTGGTTCCAGGCATTTTCTTGACAAGATCTGCGTGCAACTGCCTTGCCTTTTCACAAATTATCACCATGGAAACACTATCACCCACTATCTGTTTTTCGTTGATCCACACCAACAACTTCTGAACCTCATCTACTGTTTGTGATCTATTTTTCGTTAACATATCAACACCTTTCGCAACATTAGCTTCCTTGATTTCTTTTCTCTTGCCAGGATAGAGGTGATAGTTGATTTGTTCTTGCCGTACATCCTGGCAAGCTCCCCACACGTACGCCACTCTCATATTTTTCAACTATTTCCTTCAATTTTATGGCACAGGGTGCCACTAGGAAGTTTCTTTGGACCCATGATGGCTTATTTCACAGTGACAATTAACCCTTGACTGTCGGAACCTCAATCCTGAGTGCCATTCTGTTGTCGCAAAATATTCGAAAAAAATTTTTTTTTCTTATCAAAATGTTAAGATTATTTTTCTGATTGTTTTTATCCTAAAACAGATTTTTGCCATCAATATTTACCGAGATATGGAGGTGTAAAGTTGGCAGAAAATGAGCCGCGATGGCAACAGCGGCGAATGCCGCTCACTCAGTAAACATTTGTTTACTTCCATTCATAGATTTCTTGTTTTTTCACTATTTTCTTTTTTACGTAACTTATGTGGCCTGTGAGGCCAAGGTAAGGTGCAATGTATATACAGTGGTACCCCGACTTACGATATTTTTTCATTCCAGAATGCTGTTCAAGTGCCATTACCAAACAAATTTATCTCCATAAGAAATGATGTAAAATAGACTAGTCCTTTTAGACCCCCAAAATTACACTTACAAAAGCATTTAAAAAATAAACTTACATAAAAGGGTGTGTTTGGGGACCATCGTAAGTCGGGGTACCACTGTATATACATTCGTTGTATGCAACACAATAATAGCATAAACATTAGTATCTTTATATTGTTTACAAAACTTGTTTACACAAACGAACAATACAAAAAAAATCTTTATTACTATTGTTGTATAATATATATACAATGTACAGTCACTGGACATGTTCATAATAGTTCTGCAGCTTGTGGAACTCTTTGAAACATGCACAGTGGTGTTTTACATTCCTCACACATAAAACGAATGTCTCTGCATTTTTGTGGGTGTTTTTTTGTATATGCACAGACAAAGCATCTCTTCTGAGCAGTTTTCTTCAAAATAGTAGCAAGCAGTTGTGTTAGGTAGTTATCCTAGGTTGATGGTCGTCTGGGCCGTCATTCCTTCCTTCCTTCCTACATTCCTTCTTCCTTCCTTCCTTCCTTCCTTCCTTCCTTCCTTCCTTCCTTCCTACCTACCTACCTACCTACCTACCTACCACCCACCCACCCACCCACCCACCCACCTACCCACCCACCCACCACCCACCCACCACCCACCACCACCACCCACCTTCCTTCCTTACTACCTTCATCTCGTCCTTCCTTTCTTCCTTCTGGTTTCTATAAATACACACATAGTCACTGGACACGTGCCTAGAACTGCTATAAGCTTCTGGAAGCTGTTTGTTGTGTCTGGGTCATCATTCCGACCTTCCTTCCTTCCTACATTCCTTTCATCTCGCCTTCCTTCTTGTTTCTATATATACGCATATATAATCACTGGACACTTCATAGAATTGCTATTAGCTTCTGGAAGCTGGTTGTTGTTTCTGGGTCGTCATTCCTGCCTTCCTTCCTTTCTTCCTTCCTTCCTTCCTTCCTTCCTACATGCCTTCCTACATTCCTTCCTTCCTACATTCCTACCTACCTACCTTCCTTCCTCTCTTTCATCTCCTTCCTTCCTTCCTTCTAGTTTCTATATATACGCATATATAGTCACTGGACACTTTATAGAACTGATATTAGGCTTCTGGAAGCTGGTTGTTGTGAGTGTGTGGACTTGTAAATATGCTGAGTCAGGGTGCGGCTGCTGTCAAAATGACATATTATACCATCACTCACCACCCTCTGCCTGTCAACACTCATGGGGTCCCATGCTCCTCTTCCCCACAGTCCTTCCTACCTACTTACTTACCTAATTACATACCTACTTATGTACCTACTTACGTACCTACTTATGTACCTACTTATGTACCTACTTACGTACCTACTTATGTACCTACTTACCTACCTACTTGCTTACCTACTTACCTACCTACTTACCTACTTGCTTACCTACTTGCTTACCTACTTACCTACCTACTTACCTAATTGCTTTCCTATTTACTTGCCTACCTACTTACTTACCAACCTATTTCTATTGTTCTATAATATATACATATACACATATAATGACTGGACACTTTCCATCAACTTCCCTTAGTGCTTGAAGTGTGTGGACTTCCTCTCATCTTCTTTCTTTCTTCTTTTGTTCTTTCTTTCCTCTCATCTCTCCTTCCTTTCTTTCTTTCCTCTTTCCTTCCTTCCATTCCTCCTTCCTTCTTTCCTTCCTTTCATCTCTTCTTTCCTTCCTTCCTTCCTCTCATCTCTTCCTTCCTTACTTTCTTTCTTTTTCCTTCCTTCCTTCTGGTATCCTGGGCATTGCTTTCGGTCACAAACTCCTCAAAACCATGAAATTCATCTTCAGAGACACTTCCATCTGTGTTAGAGCTATCATTGAGGAAGAAAATAGTCCCAGATGCGCCGGGAGTCAGATAATTCTTACCGCTAGGCATGCTGAACAAGGACTACTGAAATGGCGTTCCCACAATGCACCACTGGCTGCCCGATTTTTTATACTGCGACACAGACCCATTCTCTCACATGTAGGCCTACCAGCTTTCTCCTGTTTGATTTGAGGCCGCTAGAATTTAGGCGTATAGATACGTCCGAAACAGTGGCTCGTAAGACGTATATATACGGCGAAACAGTCAAAGGGTTAATGAAGAAGCACTGAATTTATTGTGAAATGTTTGGATGAGCACTCCGGTAATATTCACTCAATGGTAAACAAAGCTAGACTGGCTCACGACGCCTGAGGGGAGGCGCGCAAGCGCAGGCAGGCGGACAGGTCTGGTATGTGGGCTGAAACTTGGGGAAACGGCCGATAGTCGGGCTAAATTGTGCCGAAAAAGCAACCGGAAACACGAGTCGGCCGATACTTAGGGTAGACGATACTGGGGTCCACTGTATGTACAGTAGACCTTCATTTAGCACGGTAGTTACGGTCCTGAAAACATCGTGTTAGGTAAAATCGTGTTAGATAATTAGAAGAACTTATGGGAAAATAGGGTTATGTTACTGGGAGTCCCCAAAAAGCCAAACAAGTTTTTTTTAGACCAACAGATCTTGCAAAAATTGAAGGCGAATATGTAATTGTAGTTCATTGTCGTGATATATTACTGCTTAAGACTACAAATGCAATAGAAATAATAGTATTTCTTACCTTAAATTGTGGATGATTGTAAAGAGAGGGAGAGTTATGCTGTGGCCCTACTGGGCTGAGGTGGATGGTAGAGGTTCTGGTACTGAAGTCGATGGTTGTACTATAGTGTCTAACTTTAAGTCATTCAGTCAGTCAAGTGATTAAGTAAGTCAGGCAAGTGATTCAGTAAGTCAGGCAAGTGATTCAGTAAGTCAGTCAAGTGATTCAGTAAGTCAGTCAAGTGATTGATTCAGTAAGTCAGTCAAGTGATTGATTCAGTAAGTCAGTCAAGTGATTTATTCAGTAAGTCAGTCAAGTGATTTATTCAGCAAGTCAGTCAAGTGATTGATTCAGTAAGTCAGTCAAGTGATTGATTCAGTAAGTCAGTCAAGTGATTGATTCAGTAAGTCAGTCAAGTGATTGATTCAGTAAGTCAGTCAAGTGATTGATTCAGTAAGTCAGTCAAGTGATTGATTCAGTAAGTCAGTCAAGTGATTGATTCAGTAAGTCAGTCAAGTGATTGATTCAGTAAGTCAGTCAAGTGATTGATTCAGTAAGTCAGTCAAGTGATTGATTCAGTAAGTCAGTCAAGTGATTGATTCAGTAAGTCAGTCAAGTGATTGATTCAGTAAGTCAGTCAAGTGATTGATTCAGTAAGTCAGTCAAGTGATTGATTCAGTAAGTCAGTCAAGTGATTGATTCAGTAAGTCAGTCAAGTGATTGATTCAGTAAGTCAGTCAAGTGATTGATTCAGTAAGTCAGTCAAGTGATTCAGTCAAGTCAGTGAGTCATTCAGTCAAGTCAGTGAGTCATTCAGTCAAATCAGTAAGTCATTCAGTCAAGTCAGTCAGTCAGACTTATGTTTACCTCTTTTTATGTGTATAAAGATTTATCAAAATTCAATGAAAATGATAAAATGTATGTAAATAAACACAGCAAGCTTCCGATTATTGTTGTTGTCCTGTACACGTATGAAACAAACTGAACGCTGGGATGGATGCGTGGGTGGTGAGTGGCTGGGGATAGCAGTAGGACTCCCCACTGACTCAATGGTTTAACCCACCGCGGCGACCGCGCTCCAATTTTTTTCCCTCCAGCGAATCGCGTAATATAAGGTTTACATCGTGTTAGATAAAAATGTGCCCAGTTCTACAATCGCGTAATACCCAAAACGCGCAGCATAAAGTCGTGCTAAATGAGGGTCTACTGTATTTTTATCTGTTCAGGAACTTTGTCATCAACGAGTCTTTGACCTTTTTAAAAGTAGACTGCCATTCAAGCAATATATACCATGCAAGAAGAAATACTTTGGTATCAAGCTCTTCATGTTGTGTGATTTTGAAACTGGCCTGGTATTGGATCTGGTTGTGTATACAGGAAGAAAAACACTGAAAGATACCAGGAAGTTATTGAGTATCTCAGGTAATGTGGTGAGAATAATAATGGAACTATATCTTGATTAGGGGCATACACTATACAGTGGACCCCGAGTAATGAAAAACTTCATTCCAGAAGCCTGCTCAAGTGCCATTACCGAACGAATTTACTCCCTTAAGGAATAATATCACGTAGGTTAGTCTATTTCAGAAACCCAAAATACACTTCCACAAGCACTTACAATATTATACTTACATAATTGTACGATTTCCGGGGTGTTCGTTACTGGGGTCCACTGTACATGGATAGCTGGTGCACAAGCCCCTTACTCAATGATTTCCTCCATGTGAACATGACAGATGTGTAATCCAATGCACAGAACATGTAAGCATGAACATGACAGATGTGTGTCATACACTGCATAGAACTTGTAAATATATGCCCAGGTCCAATGCTGGCATTGGTACCAGTGAATGGCGTTTATGCCAATGACATCATGGCATTTTGCTGGCATGAAAATGTGATGTGACATTGTTGACATTGAGTCACCAACATGAAATGCAAGACAGGAAAATGAAGAAAGACGCCAATGAACCATTCTGAGACCAGTTGCTATCATGGATTACACTGCCAGCATGAGTTTGGTGGAGAAATATGACATGTTGGTTAGGTTTGCTTGACTGTGTCCACAAGGTGCCTTGTGGCCTGGTAGCAAAAGCCTGCTCACACGGTGAGGGTCCGGGTTCGATTCCGCGAAGGGTGGAAACATTGGACATATTTCCTTACACCGATTGTCTATGTTCACCATCAGTAAAATGGGACCTGAGTGTTAGTCGACTGGTGGGGTCGCATCCTGGGACAAAACTGACCTAATTTGCCCAAAATGCTCTGCATAACAAGGGCTTTCTATAGTAGTACATATGTTATTGATGTCAGCTAGACCTGTATACTTGTACATGTACCTGTACTAAATAAAGATATTATTATTATTATTATTATTATTATTATTATTATTATTATTATTATTATAAGGGTTACAAGTGGTACATGAAACTGCTTTCATCTTGTGGACATTACAGTGTT